>WNWK01018500.1:0-39815 GCA_009830355.1 Cherax destructor
GGTCAGGACCGTCTGTAGACGGTCCTTGAATATTGGCAATTGCGTGAAAAGTTTTTTTAAATTTCAATTATATGGGCTCATTATCCTTACATTGAGTTACTCTATCCACTCATATGAAATACATTTCGAAATTATCATTTTCCAGGGAGTGCCCGGTAAAGGGTTAACTCTCATACCAGGAGGGTGTTCCAGGGGTCAACACCCTTGTGGCCCAGTCCATGACCAGGACTTGTGGTGCAGCCAGGCTGTTACTGCTGGCTGCACGTAAACCAACGTACAAATCACAGCCTGGCTGGTCAGGTACTGACTTTGTACCTATCCAGCTCCCTCTTGACGACGGCCAGGGAGTCTTGAAGACAGCCAAGGAAGTCTTAAAGACAGCCAGCACCAAACACAATGAACAATGGCTCAACTGAAAGCCAACGAAAACATGGAACACTGAAAAGAGGTGCTGTATATGCAGGGCCCTCCTGTATTGTATATTTTGAATACAGTAAAGCTTTTTATGAGAGTTCCACACACAAGACTATTCAAGGAAGTGTTGGCACATGGTATAAAAGGAATATTCTCTCTTGGATTGAGGCCTGACCCACTAATAGGAAGCAGTGCTTGCATACCTGGGGTGAAATCAGAATGGAGATTGTCACAAGAGGCATTGCACAAAGATCCATTTTGGGTCCCTTGTTACTCATAATCAACATTAACCCTTTGACTGTTTTGGTCGTATATATACGTCTTACGAGCCACTGTTTCAGACGTATATATACTCAAAAATTCTAGTGGCTTCAAATCAAGCGGGAGAAAGCTGGTAGGCCCACATATGAGAGAATGGGTTTTGTGTGGTCAGTGTGCGCTGTATAAAAAAATCCTGCAGCACACAGTGCATAATGAGAAAAAAAAAACTCTGACAGTTATTTTGGATTAAAACGCCGACTTTGAGGTGTATTTTTGTATAGTATTTATGGTTGTATTCTCTTTTTCGTGGTCTCATTTGATAGAATAGAAAACATACTACAGAAATATAGATGATTTTGATTAGTTTGATGATGAAAACGACCTTGAAATTGAGCTCAAAGTAGGGGAAATTGCTAGAGGCGTGCCAATACTACAGTTCAAAAACTGCAATATATCTCCACCTGTCCCATTTTATATCAAGAAATACATAAGTAACAAAAGACCGAATGTTATTCTACAGGTTTGTATATAAACAGTACAGTGGACCCTCAGTTATCGTTCACCTCCAAACTCAAACAACTATGTAAGTGTATTTTCGTAAGTGCTTTTGTAAGTGTATTTTTGGGGGTCTGAAATGACTAATCTAATTTACATTTGTCCTTATGGGAACAAATTCGTTCGGTAACGGCACTCAAACAGCATTCTGGAAAGAATTTTCAACGAAAACCGAGGGTTCACTGTAAATATAAATGAATTGGAGAATATGCAGAAAAGAATGACAAAATTAATCCACTGTACACAAAGATGAATTGAGAGTCCTGAACTTACACTCTTCTTAAGACATTCAGCAAGGCCCCACTTATACAGCAGGTTACGTTCCAAGCTACTGCTGTAAAGTGAATCACTTTTTTATTTTTTTTTTCCCCCTTTTTTTTCCACTTTCAAATACATATAAATGCCTGATAACATGTTTACACTATCATTTATTAAGTAAGCAACAGAGATAGACCTCAGTAATGCATATAAATTACACAGTTTCTTTTTGGGGATTTTCTTTCTTTCTGGGTCACCCTGCTTTGGTGGGAGACGGCCGACTTGTTGAAAAAAAAAAAAAACATACCCTGAAATATTTTTGTTCTCAGTTTATAGTGAGTAGTGAATATATTTACTGTAGGAAGTCTGAATAAATGAAGAATGTCTATAAATGAAAAACCACTGTACAGTGGTCTCTCGGTTTAAGTGCATCTCCAAACTCGAACATTTATGTAAGTGTATTTTTGTAAGTGCTTTTGCAAGTGTATTTTTGCGGGTCTGAAATAGACTAACCTACGTGACATTATTTCTTAAGTAAATTCGTTCGGTAATGGCAATTGAGCAGCATTCTGGAACGAATTTTCAGCGAAAACCGAGGGACCACTGTATTAGCGATATCCTATAAAGCGAAGCCCACCTATATAAATTACTATGTAAATTATTCATATCTATAAATATTCTGTACTGTACGTCCAAGTCAAAACTGAGTTTAGTAAACAGCAGTATAAATATATATATAAATGCATACAAAAATAATCAAGAATATCTGTACTATATTAAAATATGCAACTGTCATATTATTGATTGAAATGCATTGTGTACTAGTGGCTTTGTGTGTTTAACAATATTTTAGTACAGTCAACCCCTGGTGTTCGTGAGCGTCGGAGTTCGTGAATTTTTTTCGCGAAAATTTTGGCTCGGTGTTCACGAATCCGCTTGGAGTTCATGATTCGTCCCGGACACGTACGCATGGCCTGAGCGGGCCCAGGCACTCCATTCAGCGTCAGTGTGCTATTGTTTACCAGCAAGCGACCACCACCCACGCATTCATACCATATACAGTGGACCCCCGAGTTTCGTAAAAACTTCACTCCTGAAGTCTGCTCAAGTGCCATTACCGAACGAATTTACTCCCTTAAGGAAAAATGTCAAGTAGGTTAGTCTATTTCAGACCCCCAAAAATACTTTTCCACAAGCACTTACAATATTATACTTACATAAATGTACGATTTCCGGGGTTTACGAAACTCGGGGGTCCACTGTATATTGTCATTATCCCAGTGTTTTTAGTGCTTGCAACTGCTAAATAAGCCACCATGGGCCCCAAGAAAGCTCTTAGTGCCAAGCCTGTGGTCAAGAATGTTAGAAATACGGTAGAATTGAAGAAGGAGCCTTCTTCAAGGATTAGGGAGATCTGTGCCAAATGGGCTGATGTGCAAGGCTTTATGGATGATTATCACCCTAACCAAGCTGTTGCAGGCCGTGTTGGCCACTACAATGACACTGTGGTGTCCCATTTCAGGGATGTTTTAAAGAAATGCCAGACACAGAGCTCCCTGGACAGATTTTTTGTGAGAGAAAGTTCCAGTGACTCTCAACCTGGTCCTAGTGGCATTAAAAGAAAAAGACCAGTAACCCAAGAAAAGAACTTGGTACCTGCAGTGTTAATGGAAGGGGATATCCCTTCCAAACACTAGCATACTACTACATCCTCTTCCCTCCTCCCATCTTCCACACATCAACAACTCTTCAATAAATGTAAGTGACATGTTATTGTACTTTTATTCTTAATATATCATTTTTTCTGTGTGTATTTTAATGTCTATATGTTGTAAAAAAATATTTTATTTTAATACTTTTGGGTGTCTGGAACGGATTAAATTTATTTCCATTATTTCTTATGGGAAAAATAGATTCGGAGTTCGTGATATTCGGTGTTCATGACGCCCTCTGGAACGGATTAATCACGAAAACCGGGGGCTCACTGTAAATGTAAAAACTGCATTTTCTGTGTTCTGCACTAAAATAAAAAAAATCTGAATTTGTATTATCATTAGCTTTGTAGAAACTACAGATACTCCTCATTTTACAATGGTTCAACTTACAATGTTTCAACTTTTACAATAGTGTGACAGCGATGCACATTTAGTACTGTACATATCATAGGATAAACTTTTATTCATTTATTTACCTTACAATACTGGTATTTAGTTATAGTAATTATTTGTTTATTTACTTAATCAGTGACAGTAGTTATTTATTCATTTAGAACATATTCATATTAAACTTACGATATTTTCAACTTACGGTGGGTTCATCGGAACGGAACCCCATTGTAAGTTGAGCACCTGTAGGTCCCTTACTGGCAGTGTGATGGTTTCCTCCTCCATCAACAACCAGAGTGACTACCGCCTTAACTGGCATTGTAACAACAATTTTTGCTGCCTCTGTAGTGATTATGTTCTTGGCTGACATTGTAGTCACTACCTCATTCATTGTGGCTTTACCAACTACCTCCCTCACCAATTTGTTGCCTGGTCATTGCACCAACCTCCTCCTTTACCTTCTTCAGGAGGTGCACAATATTCACATTCTCCTTTTCTAACGTGATAAATTCATCTATCAGCAACTCTGGGTTCAAGCTTTTGTGTCTCAGGCTTGATATCTTTCTAGCGTGCTGCACCAGAGCCTTGGTGTCATCCCACAGATCTTTCCTGTGTATAATCAAAGTCTCTTCCTTCGGTTGTATCTCTTCTTCTAACTGGGTAATCTCTTTTGCTTTTGTATCATAATAATATTTCAAAAACCAGTCAGTTACTTCTTCAGTTATATCTATTGAAATATATTGTCCATCTTCTTTTTTGTGTTGTGCAATGCTATGACCACACTTAATGCAGTGACCACTTGAAGGAAACTTTGAGCAAAAAGATAATTCACATGCAGTTGCTAATCCTGTCAGAAGTCCAGTCACAATGGATAATGCTGGATGAGCTCCAACCTTCTTTGTAAATGGTACAGTAGTAACCGCTGTAGAAATTCCCGACATGAAACCCTTCCCAACAATTTCTCCAGTGCCTATGTTTTTATGAGGCTGTGAGCATGTTTTTTTACATTTCTTACAGTTGTGGAAGTGACAATTATCTACACTGTATTTCAATATTGTTTCTTTCTTTCTTCTAAATGGGTATATTTAATGCCACTTAGTTCAATCTTCATGTCCTTTAGTGAATCCTTATCTTCCCTGACTATTTTGTCAAGAGCAGATGCATACTGCACGTTTCTCATCAGAGACGTCTTTACCTCCTCCAAGAGTTTCGTCTCCATCAAAAGGTCTCTTGTTTGTTTTACATTTACTGGGGAAAATTTATGCAGATCTTTAAAAAACCTGTCATATTCTTTCTCCATAGATTCCCATCTAGGCTGCAGGCATGAAATGAAGCCAATGGAGTCATCATTACGTGACATATAGAGAGGCATGTTGTCAAGTTGGTATATATTAACAAAGGGAACTTCATGTCTCACCACATCACCAACTGAAGTAGTCCCATCTGAAGCAAATGTTGCCAGAAGCTGTGTTATATCACCAATATTACTCCCTAGAACTGAGGTTATTTCTTCTAGCATTTGTTTATGATGTGCTGATATCCTGTTTTGATTTGCTTTGGCTACTAAAGCAACACAGTTAAGATCATCAATACCATAGTCATTTGTCAGGAAATAAGTCATTCTCTCTATGGCGATTTTCTCGTAGTTTTCTCTGGTGTCGCCAAACCCAGGTGTGTCTATCAACATGTAATTACACTGTAGAGGCATTCCTTCTTGATGATAGACAATGTAGGCAGTGACATATTCTGTCTGACTCTCTACTTAAAGAAGATCATCTCTATCAACTTGGTCTTTCAACTTAAACCTAAAATTATCTTCGAAGTTGACACCAAAGAGGAAGTTGATCATGGCATCGATGGCACGAGTCTTCCCGGCACCTGTCTCCCCCAGCAGGAGGACTGACTTGATGGCTTCCTTATTCTCAGGTCCAATGGTCATAACTTGTATCTTGTGGTCTTCATCCTTGTGAAGATCTTTAGTCTCTATCTCATAAGTTGAAAGTCCTGCTTTCTCTTCCACTAGTGAACAATGGTGCTCTATCAAGTACTGCTTCAGCTGGACATTTGATGTGCTAACCTGAAGAGATTCAGTGATTATTCTATTGCAGAATTCTTGTGTTAAATTTTAAGTACATCAGCTTATAATGTGAAGAAAATGTATATGTATACAGTGGACCCCAGGATTTCGCACAGCTCCCAATTCGAACAATTATGTAAGTGTATTTTTGTAAGTGCTTTTGTAAGTTTATTTTTGGGGGTCTGAAACGGACTAATCTAATTTACATTCGTCCTTATGGGAACAAATTCATTTGGTAATGGCACTCGAACAGCCTTCTGGAAAGAATTATTGACGAAATTCGAGGGTCCACTGTATTACATAACATTTTATTATGATAATATTTAAAGCTTGTTCCTCAACCTATATTTTCATTCACTATTTTCAGAAATATACCATTTAGATTTGGCCTAAAATGATATGGTGCTCAAAGTTCTAAATTAAAGTTGTTTTACTGTAAAAAAAACTATGTATCCACCAAGAAGTCATCGTAGTGTTTTATCCAAATACAAATTTTATTTCTTCGCAATTTTACATAGAAGTGCAAGGAGAGCCACTGACATGCCATGGCATTGAGGGCAGCTTAATCTAATGGCTTATAGACTATGTACATAATATTGGAGAAATTGATTGAGTTTGACTTGTTTAAATATTGTTCAGATTACAATATGATGATATTACAATGTTCAAATTCCATTATGGTGGTACTACATTGTAACAAGTGTTTAGTAGGATGGTAGTTAATAGTAAAAATTTAAATTATCTTAAGGAAAATAACATTTAGCATTTTTAAAAGTAGTTTAGGGTGATTAGGTGGTAATATAATAGTAATATAATGGTAAAAGTTGAAATTATCTTATAGGAAAATAACATTGAGCATTTTTGAAAGTAATATAATAGAACATAATAGTAAAAATGGAAATTATCTTATAGGAAAATAACATTGAGTATTTTTTGAGTATGAGTATTTAGTTAAGGGTGAGTAGGTGGTTTTTGAGAAGAGTCTTAAAATGATTTTCAGACAAGGTTATTTTAGTATTTACTGGTAATGAATTCCAGATTCTGGGGCCCTTTATGTGCATAGAATTTTTACATAGGTTGATATGGACACTGGGTATATCAAAAAGTGATCTGTGCCTTGTGTTGTGGTCATGGGTCCTATTAAAGTTGGTGAGGAGAATTTTGAGCGGAGGGTTTATATTAGAGTAGAGTTCTATATATGTAGTAGGCACAAGAATAAGTGTGAATGTTCTTTATGGTGAGTAGTTTTAGGCTTTTGAATATTGGCAGAGTATGCTGTATAGAGTGGGAATTTGTTATCATTCTGACTGCAGCCTTTTGCTGGGTTATTAGTGGTCTAAGGTGATTTACTGTTGTTGATCCCCATGCACAGATTCCATAGGTGAGATAAAGGTAGATGAGTGAGTGATATAGTGCAAGGAGAGCTGATTGGGGCACATAGTAGCGTATCTTTGATATTATGCCTACTGTTTTTGAGATTTTCTTGGAAATTTGTTGTATGTGTGTTTGGAATTTTAGGCTACTGTCAATGTGGATTCCTAGGAATTTTCCCTCTGTGTCTTGTGATGGGTGAACCATTGAGCGTTATGTGTTATGTTAAGTGGAACATTTGTGGCTCTGTTTCCAAACTGTATGAAGTAGGTCTTGTCAGTATTGAGAGTAAGCTTATTAGTAGTCATCCATTTTGATATTTTCTGTAATTCAGCATTGACGGTGTTGACCAATATGACTGGATTTGTGTGAGAGAAGACATACGTTGTATCATCCGCAAATAATATGGGTTTGAGTAGTTGTGATGCATTCAGTAGGTCATTGATGTAAATGAGGAATAGGAGTGGACCCAGGACACTTCCTTGAGAGACTCCGACTGTAATTTGTTGTGTGGAAGAGGTCGCTCCATTTGTGTACACGTATTGGCTTCTGTTACTAAGGTATGAATTTAGGTAGTTGAGTGGGTGCCCCCTTATACCATAGTGTGCTAATTTTGTGAGCAGTAAATCATGGTCGACTGTATCAAAAGCTTTGCGTAGGTCAATGAAGATTCCTAGTGGGACTTCTTTCTTCTCAAGTGCGGTGTATATTAACTCTAGCATGTGTATAATGGCATCATTTGTGCTCTTGTTGGTCCTGAATCCAAACTGACAGGGGTTTAGTACGTTGTGTGAGACGAGGTAGGAATAGATCTGTCTATGAATTAATTTTTCGAAGATTTTAGAAAGCAGTGGTAAATTAGATATTGGTCTATAATTATTCAAGTCTGTTTGATCACCTCCTTTGTGTATCGGGGTGACCCTTGCTATTTTAAGAATTGCTGGGAAGGTAGGTTTCAATGGATTTATTAAAGAGTGTTGCAATAATTGGTGACAGTACCTGTGAAGCTTTTTTGTACATAAAAGGTGGTAAGCTGTTTATGTCTCCTGTCTTGTTTTTAAGGGTGTTGATTATGAGCGAGACTTCTATTGGGTTGGTAGGAGCTAGGAATAGTGAATCCGGGTAGGTGTTGGTAAGATAGTCTGTTGGACGGGTGTTCGAGCTTGGGATTTTACTCGCTAGATTCTTTCCTATGGTGGAGAAGAAAACATTAAGTCTGTTTGCTGTCTCAGTAGGTGAGAGTAGGGGTTCATCTGTTTTTGATAATTTGATAGTATTGTTTTTGGATATCTTTTTATTTCCTAGAATTGCAGCTAGGGTGTGCCAGGTCTTTTTCATATCACCTTTTATTTTATGTAGTCTGTTCTCATAATACAATTTTTTTGACCACCTTATCAGGCTGGTAAGGATTGACAAGTAGCGTTTGGATTGTTCTCTAGTTATTAGACCCCTTCTGTATTGTTTTTCATATTGGTGCCTTTTGTTAATGGATTTATGGATGCTGGGTGTTAGCCAGGGATTGTTGAGTCTCTTAGCTGTGATCTGTTTAGTTTTTTTAGGGCAATGTTTATTATAGAGGTGATGTTTTTTTTAAGGAAATTATTGATGCATTCATTAGTATCTGGATATGTTTCTAACTCGTTATTCCAGTCGATGTTAATCATCGCTGTTATAAAGTTATTAACAGCTGACTCGTTATGTAATCTGAAGGTAACTTTTGAAATACCTTGGGGCAAATTACCTAGGTTGGTTATGAGAAAGGTAGGGTAGTGGTCTGTGGTGTTGTCTGTGATTATTCCTGATTTTAGAGGGGATATAGTGTAAGTCCAGATGTGGTCTAATAATGAGATACTAGTCTCAGAGATTCTTGTAGGTTTTGATATTGTTGGCAGTAACAAGCAGTTGCTCATAGTGTTTGTGAATTCTGTTACCTGTGGGTCCTGGTCATGTAGGAGATTTATGTTGAAATCTCCTGTGAGCAGAAAATGGTCTTTGCTCATGTGTGCATCAGTTATCAGGTTTCCTAATTTTTCACTAAAATGGTGAATGTTTGACTGTGGTAGTCTGTAGATGTTTATCACTGTGAGGGGTTTTGCAGGTCTTTTGATTTAAATTTGCTTATAATATATTCTCCATGCTCATCTTGTGCAAGAGTTATTGATACATTCAGTTGATCTGAGTAATACAGTGTACCTCGTTAACGATTTTTTGTCCAGAATGCTGTTCAAGTGCATTACCAAACGAATTTATCCCTAGGAATAATGTAAAATAGACTAGTCCTTTACATCCCCAAATACACTTACAAAAGCATTTAAAAATAAATTTCATAAAGGCGAGTTTGGGGACGATCGTTAACAGAGGTACCACTGTATATAGCTATTCCACCCCCTTGCTGATCTGTCCTACAATTGTGTATGGATGTGTAACCTGGGATGGCATAGACATCTGTAATACCAGGCTTTAGCCAGGTCTCAGTTAGTGTGATAATAGACATATTGGTCTGTAGGGATTGGAGTAGTGCTGTGAGGTCATCATAATGTTTGCTCAAAGATCTAACATTGTAGTTAAAGATTGTTATGTTGTTGTTTGTTCTGAGTAATGTCTTTGCTTGGTCTGCTGTGTAGTAATTACAGTTGGTATTGGAATCATGTAAGTTGTTTAATAATAGGTTGATGTCAGGATCAATGCCTGTAATCATAAAATTTAGTGTGATTCTATAACTAGACTTAAGAACAATGAAATATGCTAAACTTAATAATATGATACTAGATTAAGAACTAGACTTATAACAATGGAACATAAGTCACAGAGATTTAGGATATATTTACAATGTTGATGATTAACTATTTAACTAGCTAATTGAGCTTGTTGGAATAATTACTATGACTAGTATTAAGTAATTATGGAACAAATATTTAGATTCAGTATTGCACTAGTTTTGATTTTAGAATTTATTAAAGGCAAATAAAGTAAATGAACGTAAAGAATTATTATAGGAGAATATAGTGCTTAAGTGTACAAAAGTAAAATATATTAATAGTAAAAAATGGCTTGAAACAAATTTTAAGCAATGAGGTTGGAAATATGGATAAAAAGTAAATACTGAATGTATTTAAAAATAAAAATAAAATTATATGGCAAAAAAGTAATCAAAGAATAGACAAATACATAGAGGTAGTTGCTACTAAATAGTGAAAGCACTTAAATGAGGTAAATAACATATACTAGTAGTAAACTAGTAGTAATAAATGGTTTTAAACAATTTTTAATCAATTAAACTGATTAATAATATACAGTACTTTATATAGAGTATATAAAGTGAATAATAATATTCTGTATATAGTGCTGAGGTTGGAAAATGGCTAATGGTAATTTTAATTATAATTATAATGAGGTAGTTGATTCAAATGCAAAATAGACAAATTAAGTCACACTATCTGCAGTATAAGGAATTGGTCACTGAGGTTATTCAGACTCTGTAAGATTAGCATCTCAGAGGAAGTTGGACATTTCATTTTCATTCGTGATATAGTAAACATGGCCTACATTTGTTTTCCTTACTAGAATTTTTCCATCCCTTGTGAAGCATTGGTGGATTTTATCTTTATTCTCACGTTTAAGCTTTCTTACTCTGTATAGGAGGTTCTGACATTTTTTGGTTAGACACTCATTTATGTAAACAGCTTTTTTTGCTTTAATGGATGTAATTATTAAATAATTTTTTCTGTCTTGTGTGTGAAATCTAAGCATAACACTTTGTTTTCTACCTTGGTTACCTAGTAATCGTGTTTCTTTTATCTCTGACACTGGCACTATTACATGAAGGTGGTCTTTTATGATCTGAAGAGTAGCTTCTTTGCAGTTGGTATGGTTTATTTCACTTGGAAAGAGTGAACTGTTAATTATTACTGAGTCAGATAACTTATCTTGCTCAGTTTTATCTTCTTGGTTAGTAAAATATTCGTTCAGCTGAGTGTCCATATTTGTCTTCCAGTCCTTGCCCACATCTTCCACCTTCGTGTTTAAGGATGATATTTGTTCTGTATGGCTGGCTATGACTGGAGTGTCTTGCCAAAATCAGCCATTCCAGCTGACGTAATCTTCTGTTCAAAGCTGAGGATCTTGCTTTCAAGGCGGGCTAACTTAGTTTCATGTTTAGTTAGTGTTGCACTAAGATTCATATTTTCTGCACGAAGATTTATTTTTTATTTTTATTATTATTAACACATTGGCCATCTCCCACCAAGGCAGGGTGGCCCAAAAAAGAAAAACTTCCATCATCATTCACTCATCACTGTCTTGCCAGAAGCACGCTTACACTACAGTTATAAAACTGTAATATTAACACCCCTCCTTCAGAGTCCGGCCTGCCAGGGAAGATTCATGTTTTCCACAATTAGGCTGGTGATGTACGACTTAAGAGCGACAGGATCATTTGTCATACCTGAAATCATTTCAGATGGGTCAAATCCTACAAAGGCAGTGTGGTTTGAGGGAGATTCAGTCATGTTTGGTGTTGTTGCTGTCCCGTCGCCTTGGGTGCTGGTTGAGCAGGGTGAGGGAGAGTCAGCCATTGTTGTTGTTGTTGAGTCGCCTGGGGTGGTGGTGAGGGGGGTGGATGAGGTTCTGGCGTCCTGCTGGGTAGACAAGTGAAATAGTCAAGTTCTTGCTGTTCTTTTTGTTGCTTCTGTTATTAGGTCTCATAGTAGTACAGGGGTTGTTGAAGTTAAGACGGAGAAGCTATAGTTGAGCAGAGCTTGGGGTAGGTGTTCGTCTGGCAGCGGGCTGTGTTTCGGGTTTGAATGGCAGTCTCCACTTAGATCAGCAATTTTTCGAGTTGATGGTCTCACTGTTGATATTCTTGGGTCATTCTGGGTTCTACGTGTGTTAGTATACTTGCAATTAGGCCATCATAGAAGCGTTGATGGGCTCTGGCTGGAGAAAAAAATAACAGCTTTTGTGCCACTGCTGCCGCTGAACGTTTATGCGTTATACGTTTATACGAGTGTTTATAAAATCCCATGCCTGCTTTCCTCAAAGAAGAATGTAGTTACTGTATTTTCTGGCATACAAGGCATGCCTCTTTTTCCCCACATTAAAATCTTGAATCAGCCTGTGCCTTACATGCTCAAGGTCAGGATCAAGGGTAGGCTTTGGGTTACACTTTAGCATAAAGTAAGAGGGTAATTAACCCTTGAATGTAATTGCTGATTTACCATTACGATACTTCTGTCGTGCACCTAATATACAAGAAAATACAGTATGTACACAACACTATTTCCACAACACTGTATCCTCGGGGGATACGTTCCAAGACCTACCACTGTCTTGGAACCGTGGATAGTAGCGAACCCTATATATGTCATTTTTCCTTTACATACATAGCTATGATAAAGTTTAATTGATAAATTATGCAAAATAAGTCTAGAATTAATACTTTTTCACTGATGGGAAGCATTTCACGGTTTCTCTTAGGCTTTCAAGTATTGGCAGCTTCTCTACTTTTGTGCTTTGGGGCCATTATTAAGCAAAATTATGGGTTATTTTTTAGCCAAAGTAAACCATGGATAACTGAAATGGACATTGAATCAATGGATACAGGGGCCCTACTGTATGGTATATATTCTGTCCTTCCTGTTCTCTACATTAGATTATTAAAGCCCCTGGTTAACAAAATGTCCTAAAACAGTTTGTGTCACTTTCACATTCACACAGAAACTTGATCTGAGTGCCAATTTCCTTGGTAAAATGCCCATCAACAAAAGTCTTCTTTCCCTCTTGAAGGAAGATAGTGCTATAATAGTCATTAGTGACTCAAATCTTACCTCACAGCATGAATCGTAGTCAACTCTGCAAGTAACAAGTGCCTCAGTACCCGAGGGTGAACCAGGCTGGGCAGACAGTGGCAGTGAGGAAGGTGGCACCTCATTGATGACACCCACTGTTGTTCTTACTTCAGACACAGTATTGTTACTAACTTCTACATTGTTCTCTTTACTTCTTTGCTCCCACTTCTTGCCACTCTTCTTCTTTTTAGATCTTGATCTTGATCTTGGCATCTTAATGAGCTGCAAGCAAAAGTCAGACTCATTACCAGTGTGCACTAAATATATGGTATTGGTGGTACCTCTACTTTGGTGGGTAACGGCCAATGTGATAAAGAAAATTGTATTAACCCTTTCACTGACCAGACCCCCAAAATTAATACTGCTCTGTGTCCACTTGAGTCCTATTTTACTGCCAATTCCATTGCTCCATTTGGCCCAATTTTTAGCCGCCTTCTGTTCTACTGACTGAGCATAAGAAACCACCCATTCAAACATAATTACCCTATACATGTAAATTGTTTAAAATGAACAGAAGTCGGTAATTTCGCCAATTTTACACATTAAAAAAAATCCAATTTAAAGAGTCTAAACTAGAGAATGTAGACATTCCAGGCACTAACATTTCTTCTGTTCATTAATGACATCCCTAGACCTCTCCTATATTACACTTACCTTCCATTTTGAATTCATAATCACACAAAAAATAAAAGATTTACTTCATTTCTCGGATAATAAAATATAACCAGGAATGATTGGTCTTGGTTTACAGCTTCCCAATAAATGAATCAGGCCTACTAAAAACAGACTGGGGGTGTATGCTGTAACTTTTTCAGCTTATACTTAAATCTAGCCCCAAAAATACCTTAAATAATAATAATAATCTTTATTTCTGTAAGTACATGTACAAGTAGAGAGGGTGGAACAAAATAGAATGACTTCAAGAGTGTATAAATCTGTAGTGGAGGGAAGACGGGGTAGGGGTTGGCCTAGAAAAGGTTGGAGGGAGGGGGTAAAGGAGGTTTTGTGTGCCTGGAGTTTACCTGGAGGGGCTTGGACTTCCAGCAAGCATGCGTGAGCGTGTTAGATAGGAGCGAATGGAGACAAATGGTTTTTAGGAGTTGATGTAATGTTGGAGTGTAGGCAAGGTAACATTTATGAAGGGTTTCAGGGAAACCAGCAGGTCAGACTTGATTCCTGGAGATGGGAAGTACAGTGCTGGCACTCTGAATGAGGGGTGTTAATGTTGCAGTTTTGTAGCTGTAGTGTAAGCACGCCTCTGGCAAGACAGTGATGGAGTGACTAATGATGAAAGTTTTTCTTTGTCGGTCCACCCTGCCTTGGTAGGGAAACAGCCTATGTGTTAAAAAAAAAAAACATGTGTACAAGGTATACATATACAGGTATACAATGACATACTACTATGTAGAAAGCCCCTTGTTTTGCTGAACATTTAAGACAAATTAGGTCAATTTTGACCCAGGATGCGACCCACAGGCCGGTCACAGACTGGGCCGCAGGGGCGTTGACCCCTGGAACACTCTCCAGGTAAACTCCAGGTCTCCAGGTAAACACCAGTTGACTAACACCCAGGTACCTATTTTACAAATGGATGAACATGGACAGCAGGTGTCTTATGGAAACTACTTTAAGGAAAGCCCCTTATTATGCAATTCATATCAGGCAGATTAAAAACTAAATCATTTTTACTAATACATGAGAATAAGAATACTACTGTACTTAAGTCATATTATATTTAATAATTTAATAAAGAAAATTAGTGATACAGTAGGAATAAAGCTTAGTACCTGAAGGAATGATGAACAGAGTTCACCGTTTCACCAATTGTTCACCATACAGGAGGGCCCCGCTTATACAGCAGGTTGGGTTCCAGGCTATGGCTGTACAGTGAAAAATCGCTGTAAAGTGAAGCAATTTTTTTTTTTTTCACTTTCAAATGCATATAAAAGCTTGATAAAAATTTTACACTATCATATATTGAGTAATAGATCTAAGTCCAAAAAAATGCACATACAGTACACATATTACTTACCTTAAAATATTTTTGTCCTTAGCTTATAATGAGTGGATAAAATACTTATTACGTATAGTTAGTCTGAATAAATGAAGAATGGGTATTACTGAAAACCGCTGTATTACCAAAATGCTATAAAGTGAAGCGCTGTGAAGCAGGTCACGCTGCAATGCTCCTTCTTTCTTATGTTCTAAGTTGTATCATTTGTTCATTAGCTATCTCTTATTGTACATGTGACTGTAGTTAACTGCGTAAGAAATCCTAATTAATAATCCATATCATAATCTTAAGTAGTTTTCAAGCATTAGGATTAGTTTGCCCAAAATACATTGCATACTAGTGGCTTTATTTTGTGTCTACCACTGCCTTATCACATGTACACTACATTATTTTTGTACCACATAAAGTGTATAAATTTTATTTTATATTTTGGTAAATTTTTGAGAACCCAGAAAGTATGTTTCATGTGTTCTTATCGCTTCTTACCACGGTGTCCCTTAGCTGGATTGGTAGCACACTCAGCTCCCACACTGAGGTCTGGGAATTGATCCCCGGTATGGCTGGAAACATTAGGATGTGTTTCCTTAAAACACCTGCTGTCCATGTTTACCAATCATTAAAATAGGTAACTGGGTGTTAAGTGGACTGGTGTGGGTCGCATCCTGGGACAAAACTGACCTAATTTGCGAGAAATGCTCTGCATAACAAGTGGCTTTCTATATACAGTAAACAGTTGTTTAACACGGTTTTGTTTTGCACGCTTTGGTTATACCACGATTGAAGAATTACGGCATATTTTTGTTTAATACTTCGTAAAATTAGTTTAACACGGTTGCGGGAGGGAAATTTTTTTTTAACCTCCCAGCCTTCAGTTCAGTTCATACGCGAGTAGGACAACGATCCTCAGGAAGCTCACTGTGTTTATTTACATACATATTTTCTTATTTTCATTGCCATTTGTTAAATCTGCCAAGCAATCATGGCACCCAGTAAGTATACAAGTGTTCCCGCAAGTGACAAGAAAAGGTTTAAGCATTCAAGTCTAGGAATTCTGAAGAAAATAGAGATATTAGATAAGCTTAAGAGTGGCTCAAGTGTGGTAGATATAGTGAGGGCCTATGGCCTTAATGAAGCGTCAGTTCATAAAATTAAAAAGAACGAGGCGAATAAACGAGCTTGTGTAATGAATAACCCAAGATGTCACCTCATGAAAAGAATGACACACACAGATCACAACAAGTAAATAAAACTGAAAACTTGTTGCTTGATGAATCGAACGAAAGACAAAGGTGCACCACTTAATTTCCTCTTAATTAGGGAAAAGGTCTTACAGTTGTTTAAAGCGGTGTGTGATAAGGAAGGAAGGCCTGAAAAAGTGTGTGTTTAGCGCAGGCTGGTTCCATAACTTTAAGTTGCATAATAAGTTACATAATATTAAGTTTTCTGGTGAAAGTGCTTCAGCTGATCATACAGCAGCAAGTAATTTCCCTGCTGAATTGCAGAAATTATTTCTGAGGGTGGCTATGAGCCACATCAAGTGTTTAATGCTGACGAGACAAGTGTTTTTTGGAAAAAAAATGAAAACAAGAACTTATATCAGTCAGCAAGAGAAAAGTGCACCGGGCTTCAAGGCAGCAAAGGATCGCTTCACCTTGCTCAAACCATACCACGGGTGGGGTTCGAACCCGCGGTCAGAGAGTCTCAAAACTCCAAACCGTCGAGTAAGCCACTGGGCCAGCTAGCTTCAATAAGATTCATCCAACTAGGTATACTTCTACACAGGAAGGTTAGCATAGGCACCACTGTGTCCACAAATGCAAGTTTTTACAGACGAATCTCCCGCTAGCATGGCCGTGACAAACTCTAGTTCAAGTCCCCCTCAAAGCCGTCAACATGACTCACAAAATCATAATGACACGATTGCAAACAAACCATACCCATGGTATGGTTTGTTTGCAATCGTGTCATTACGATTTCGTGATTCACCTTGCTCCTTTGCGGTAATGTGTCAGGTTATTTCAAGTGTAACCCCATGGTTATTTATCACTCTAAGAATCCTCGAGCTTTGAAAGGTGTAGATAAAAACACCTTACCAGTAATTTGGAGGTCAAACCAGTCAGCATGGATGACAGAGGAAATATTTATTGACTGGTTTAAGCATCACTTTATTCCTGAAGTAAAGTTTTACCTGCACAGTAAAAACCTTGCATTCAAGGCTCTTCATTCTTGATAATTGTCGTACTCATCCGCAAGCTTTGCTGGATCTGACCCCACATGTAAAAGTTGTATTTTTACCTCCAAATACAACATCTCTAATACAACCAATGGATTGGGGAGTTATTAAGTCATTCAAGTGTAACTACACAAAAAAGTTATGAAAAAACTAGTTGCATCAATAGACTCTGACTCCAACCTGGCAGTACCAAGCTTCTGGAATAAATTTAGCATTGCAGATGCCATCAGCTATGCTAGACGTGCATGGAATGAAGTGCCCCAATCAACATTAAATTCAGGCTGGGAAAAGTTATGGCCTTCTGAAGTAAATTCTATCACTAGTTTTCCCTTGCTTGAGAGTCAGGTTCAGGAAATTGTTCAGCTGGCAAGGAGATTACCAGGTGATGATTTTGAAGATATGAATGAAGATGTGAATGAGCTCTTAGAAGATGATGATGAAGACATGAGTCCAGAAGAAATGTTGGAAGGGCTCGATGAACATATTCAAGGGAGCCACATAACAGAAGATGAAGAACCTGAAGAAAAACAGTTAACATTGCAGTAGTTATTTGAGCAGTTTATGTTGCTGCTAAACTAGCAGACTTTTTCACTGAAGAGGACCCTGACAAATCTAGAAGCAGTGCTTTGAAACGGGGTCTAGACCAGCTGATGCCTTACCGTCAGCTGTATAATGTACTGCAGGGTAAAAGAGCCCAGAGATCCATTCCAGAATTTATGCACACTGCAATACAACCATCAACTTCAGTACAAGAACCTCTACCATCCACTTCTGCCGACAACCAACAACCATCAACCTCAGCCCAGTAGGGCCACACCATCCATATCCACTCTTCTCACAATCATCCACAAACACTATTACCCACAATTTAAGGTAAGAAATACTATTATTTCTATTGCATTTGTAGTCATAAGCAGTAATATATCACGACAATGCACTACAATTACATATTCACTTTTATTTTGTAAGATATGGAGATCTAAAAAAAAGTTGTTTGGCTTTTTGGGGGCTACCAGGAACGTAACCCTATTTTCCCCATAAGTCCTTCAGTTTGTGTAACAGGTTTTTGACTAACACGGCATTTTCAGGAACGTAACTACCATGCTAAACGAAGGTCTACTGTAGTAGTATGTCATTGATGTCAGCTAGACTTGTACACCTTCTACATGTACTTGTAGAAATAAAGCTATACAGTGGTACCCCAAGTTTCGTACAGCTCCCAACTCGAACAATTAGGTAAGTGTATTATTGTAAGTGTACTTTTGGTGGTCTGAAACGGGCTAATCTAATTTACATTATTCCTTATGGGAACAAATTCATTAGGTAATGGCACTCTAACAGCCTTCTGGAACAAATTATGTCCAAAACTCTGGGTACCGCTGTATTATTATTATTATACACAGTAGCATATGCGTAGATTACCCACCAGGATGACCAAAAAAAAAAAGACTCGGTGACTTATTTCCATTGGGGTCCTTGTAATATTATTTAAACCTCAGAAGTTAAAACAGGTATGTAACTCAACTAAACCATACCACGGGTGGGGTTCGAACCCCACCCGTGGTATGGTTTGTTTGCAATCGTGTCATTACGATTTCGTGAGTCATGTAACTCAACTGTTTGAAGAGAACTTACAATAAAATGCTATACATACTAGGAATAAGGTCAACTGAGTTATAAGATAAGATCACAGTAATAAGTACATGTATGTTACAGTAACAGGTACATGTATGTTACAGTAACAGGTACATGTATGTTACAGTAACAGGTACATGTATGTTACAGTAACAGGTACATGTATGTTACAGTAACAGGTACATGTATGTTACAGTAACAGGTACATGTATGTTACAGTAACAGGTACATGTATGTTACAGTAACAGGTACATGAATGTTACAGTAACAGGTACATGTCTGTTACAGTAACAGGTACATGTCTGTTACAGTAACAGGTACATGTCTGTTACAGTAACAGGTACATGTCTGTTACAGTAACAGGTACATGTCTGTTACAGTAACAGGTACATGTCTGTTACAGTAACAGGTACATGTCTGTTACAGTAACAGGTACATGTCTGTTACAGTAACAGGTACATGTCTGTTACAGTAATAGGTACATGTCTGTTACAGTAACAGGTACATGTCTGTTACAGTAACAGGTACATGTCTGTTACAGTAACAGGTACACGAATACTACAGTAACAGGTACACGAATGCTACAGTAACAGGTACACGAATGCTACAGTAACAGGTACATGTATGTTACAGTAACAGGTACATGTATGTTACAGTAACAGGTACATGTATGGTACAGCAACAGGTACATGTATGTTACAGCAACAGGTACATGTATGTTACAGTAACAGGTACACGAATGCTACAGTAACAAGTACATGTATGTTACAGTTGTCGTGTGGGTGTTGGGAGAGGTAAATATGGTTGGAAGTAAACTCATGGATGGATGGTGGAGTAGATATATTACGTGAGTAATATATCCTGTCATTTTTCTAGCAGATGCAATTGCTACGGTGTTATGGTCCTTGAAGGTGAGATCCTCTGACATGATCACTCCCAGGTCTTTGACATTAGTTTTTCGCTCTATTGTGTGGTTGGAATTTGTTTTGTACTCTGATGAAATTTTAATTTCTTCACGTTTTCCATATCTGAGTAATTGAAATTTCTCATCATTGAACTTCATATTGTTTTCTGCAACCCATTTAAAGATTTGGTTTATGTCTGATTGGAGTCTTGCAGTGTCTTCAACGGTGGACACTGTCATGCAGATTCGGGTGTCATCTGCAAAGTAAGACACGGCACTGTGGCTTATATCCCTGTCTGTCTGATATGAGGATGAGGAACAGGATGGGAGCAAGTACTGTGCCTTGTGGAATAGAGCTTTTCACTGTAGCCGCCTCAGACTTTACTCTGTTGACTACTACTCTTTGTGTTCTACTTGTTAGGAAATTATAGATCCATCTACCCACTTTTCCTGTTATTCCTTTATCACGCATTTTGTATGCTATTACACCATGGTCACACTTGTCAAAGGCTTTTGCAAAGTCTGTGTATATAACATCTGCATTTTGTTTGTCTTCTAGAGCATCCAGGACCTTGTCGTAGTGGTCCAGTAGTTGGGACAGACAGAAGCGACCTGTTCTAAACCCGTGCTGCCCTGGGTAGTGTAATTGATGGGTATCTAGATGAGTGGCGATCTTGCTTCTTAGAACCCTTTCAAAGATTTTTATGATATGGGACGTTAGCGCTATTGGTCTGTAGTTCTTTGCTATTGCTTTACTGCCGCCTTTGTGGAGTTGGGCTATGTCTGTTGTTTTTAGTAGCTGCGGGACGACCCCAGTGTCCATGCTCCCTCTCCATAGGATGTTAAAAGCACGTGATAGGGGCTTCTTGCAGTTCTTGATGAACACAGAGTTCCATGAGTCGGGGCCTGGAGCGGAGTGCATGGGCATGTCATTTATTGCCTTTTCGAAGTCATTTGGCGTCAGGGTGATGTCAGATAGGCTTGCGTCTGTCAAGTTCTGTGGCACTCTCATAAAAAAATCATTTTTGGCTTTTTGTTGTGTTATCTTGGATTATGTTCACCCATCAGTAGTGTGGGTGGCATCTTGGGTGTTAGTGGACTGGTGTGGGTTGCATCCTGGGTGTTAGTGGACTGGTGTGGGTCGCATCCTGGGTGTTAGTGGACTTGTGTGGGTTGCATCCTGGGTGTTAGTGAACTGGTGTGGGTCGCATCCTGTGTGATAGTGGACTGGTGTGGGTCGCATCCTGGGTGTTAGTGGACTGGTGTGGGTCGCATCCTAGGTGTTAGTGGACTTGTGTGGGTTGCATCCTGGGTGTTAGTGAACTGGTGTGGGTCGCATCCTGGGTGATAGTGGACTGGTGTGGGTCGCATCCTGGGTGTGTGGACTGGTGTGGGTCGCATCCTGGGTGTTAGTGGACTGGTGTGGGTGGCATCCTGGGATAAAACTGACCTAATTTACGGGAAACGCTCTACATAAGGGATTTTCTATATAGTAGTATGTCACTGACATTGATGTCAGCTATACGTATTATTAAAATGAAGCGCTAAACCCACCACCAACAGGAAGGTTATCCTGGTTAATTTACACATATGTTACTATATATTGTTAGCGCTTCTATTTTATTATAATAATAATACTATATATTGTGACTGTACCTATGTCTACCTGTGCCTAAATACACTTAATTACTCACTAAAGTCCAAAAATATTGGGGAAGTGATGACTGACTGAACTGGATCGTATCCTGTTCAGTTTGAGGGATTATAGGACCGCTGCTGCTGACACCGTAACGAACCCGGCTTCAGTATCCCCTAAAATTTATATTATGTCGTCCTGATCTATACTAATATCTTTATTTCTACAAGTACACGTACAAGGTATACAGACCATAGCTGACATCAATGACATACTACTATATAGAAAGCTGCTTATGCTGAGCATTTCCCGCAAATTAGGTCAGTTTTGTCCCAGGATGCTCTTTAAAGGGGGCTCCTTGTCGCGGTAAAGAGGCTATCGGTCTGAGGTATTGGACCTCTTGGTCTTCTTCCTCAGACCGAACCTAATTACCCCCCAATCCCCTCTCCCCTTTCCCATCTTCCCCATCCTCCCTTCTCCCTTTCCTAATCCTCCTCATCCCTCCCTTATTCCTTTCCCATTTTTACCCTGTGAGCTTCTCTCTACAGGCATTCTGGTTCCTAGGTAGGGGGAAGGGTACCGTGGTCCATCCCATTCCGTTGAGGTTCTTGGCGGTGGTGTAGTTTGCCGTGGAATCTGGATCGCCTCGGGATGTCCCGATCCCTCTCCGGTCTCCCGGGGGGTGGCTTTGGGTATCTTTCGGGCGACGGGTGTATCTCTGGAGGCCACCTTTCGGATTCCGGGGGTGGTGACCGAAGGCGGTATGCTTTGTGGCGGATATCCGGCCGCCCTCTCTTTTGTCCGCCGAAGTTGCTCGGTGGTTGTGAGGTTGCTATCTCGGATTGCTGGTTTACTGGCGTGAAGTGTCGGGTATGGCACGGGTTCCATGCAGCGGTGTTGAGGTCCTCCTGGGCGTGGAGGGGGATTTACACCCCTTTCATTCCTCCTGGAGTTTACCTGGAGAGAATTCCAGGGGTCAACGCCCCCGCGGCCCGGTCTGTGACCAGGCCTCATGTTGGACCAGAGCCTGATCAACCAGGCTGTTACTGCTGGCCGCACGCAGTCCAACGTACGAACCACAGCCTGGTTGGTCAGGTACCGACTTTAGGTGCCTGTCCAGTGCCTGCTTGAAGACAGCCAGGGATTTGTTGGTAATCCCCCTTATGTATGCTGGGAGGCAGTTGAACAATCTTGGGCCCCTGACACATATTTCCTATGAGCTATTCCTCCACGTTCCCCCCTTTTTTTCTTTTTTTTTCTTTTTATTTTCTTTTTTTTTATTATTAAAAACAAAAAGAAAGAAGTAACCAAACCATGGACGACCCAATCCGTGAGCCTACTACCCCTGGGCCCCTTCCAGATACCGCACACAGTTCTGACCCTACCTCGTTAATGGACAACTCTTCGGACAGCTCCAATACCCCTGTACCTCTTGCTTGTGCCGGTTCGTCACCTGCTTCAGGTACCGGGGTTCCGACCGGCCCTTTTGACACGTCTGACCTTCGCTCTTCTCTGACCTTGATTCCGGCTTCTCCCTCTACGGTGCGGCAATTTTTGGATTGCTCACCAGTCACACGTCGGACCACCCCCGGTCCCACATCCAAATGACCAAGACTCTTACATGACGATTCGACACTTCCTTCTCATTCATCTCAGAAACGACCAGCTCGTCACGCACTTCCCTTAAACACTTTGTTTCACACTACTCAATGGACAGTGTTTTACTTAAAGACCGACTACTCCAACTACCTATCTTTCCGATCATGTTGGTAAAGATATCTCATTTCACGCTCTCAAAAGCGGTTTAGTTTAATATCTTTATTATGCACCCCATACCCATCCTGTGGGCGATAGTCAAAAGATTAGAGGTACATAATTGGTCCATTGACTGGACTCTAAAGTTTTGATAGCTAAACAAGTTACAGCGGTAATGAACTAGATCTGGTCACAATTATGACAAGTTACAAAGGTGATGAGCTCCAGGTAGAGCTGGTCACTCTCATGACAAGTTACAAAGGTAATGAACTAGAGCTGGTCACAATCATGACAAGTTACAAAGGTAATGAATCATAATCACTTCATATATAGTTACAATCATGAACAAATTACACATGCACACACATATACATACACACACACACACACGCACATACAACAGGCACAGTTTTCAATCGACATGTGCATAGGACAAAATGGTAATCAATACACATACATACACACACACACACACGTCATGAAGATCGGAGAAGGGCAAAGAAGACCGTTGACAGAGTACAGGCTAGGTGGAAAAAGGCTACAAACCTCATCAAAGGAGAAAGACCTTGGGGTGAGTATAACACCAAGCACGTCTCCGGAAACACACATCAACCAGATAACCGCGGCAGCATATGGGCGACTGGCAAACCTAAGATTAGCGTTCCGTTACCTTAACAAGGAATCGTTCAAGACACTGTACACCGTGTACGTCAGGCCCATACTAGAGTATGCAGCACCAGTCTGGAACCCACACCTGGTCAAGCACGTCAAGAAATTAGAGAAAGTGTAAAGGTTTGCGACAAAGCTAGTTCCACAACTCAGGGGACTGCCCTATGAAGAAAGATTGAGGGAAATAGGACTAACAACACTGGAGGACAGAAGGGTTAGAGGAGACATGATAACGACATACAAAATACTGCGGGGAATCGAGAAGGTAGATAGTGACAGGATGTTCCAGAGAAGAAACACAGAAACAAGAAGACACAACTGGAAGCTGAAGACTCAGATGAGTCAGAGGGATGTTAGGAAGCAATTCTTCAGCCATAGAGTAGTTAGGAAGTGGAATAGTTTAGCAAACGATATAGTGGAGGCGGGAACCATACATAGTTTTAAGACAAGGTATGATAAAGCTCATGGAGCAGGGAGAGCAGAGACCCAGTAGCGGACAGTGCAGAGGCGGGGCCAGGAGCTGAGTCTCGACCCCTGCAACCACAATTAGGTGAGTACAATTAGGTGAGTACACACACACACACACACACACACACGTAGCAATGCTTTATTTACAGGGAGCAAAGTCAGGGTATTTTTCCAGAATGGTCTGTAATATACCACTGTGGATAAAATACTTTGACATATCTTGAACATTTCTGAGTGAGTTGTCTCTGAATTCATTAATTTTATCGCACTCCAGTACATAATGACGCAGGGTGTGACAATAATCCAACTGACAAAGTTTACATCTTGTTTGATCTACATCTGGTGGTGGTGATTTAACCTGCCAAAGATACTTGTAACCCAGCCGGAGGCGGGCGGTGGTGACATCCAAGAGTCTGCTTATTTTGTTGGATGCACCATAGACATGTGGCTCCTCCTGCATGATAGAATGATGATAGATGGACTGACTGGTGTCAATCTCCCTGAGTCTAAAGTCAATAAAATTCAGTTGAAGTTCTTTTCGTATTATTGTTCTCAAACTACTAACTGACAAGCCAAGATTGTAATCTACCCCCTCTTTGAAAGCATAGGTGTAAGGAAACACGTCGAAATGTTTCCACCCCGCCGGGAATCGAACCCGGGCCGTCCGTGTGTGAAGCGAGATGTTTAGCCACCGGGGCGGAGTAATGTCCAGGTAGTCGTCTTGAGAAGTAGTGTTGGCTCTCTCAAGGAACTGGAACTAGGCAGAAAATTCGAATGAAATTAATGTGTAATTGCAGCTGTGTTCTCAGAAATTAATGAAGTTGACACCACATGTCCGCCTCCAAGTGTATTAATTCTCACTACAGGTATGTTAATTTATATTGGCCTGTATTGGGCCCCTACTTAACCGGGATGGGTCCTACACAGATGACAGCAAGGAAATGAGTGAGTTACTTAAGTCCCAGTATGACTCAGTTTTTAGTGAGCCACTAACCAGACTGAAAATCGAAAACCTAAATGAATTTTTTATGAGTGCCACAGAATTTGACAGACGCATGCCTTTCTGACATCACCACGACGCCAAATGACTTCGAAAAGGCAATAAATGACATGCCCATGCACTCTGCTCCAGGCCCAGACTCATGGAACTCCGTATTCATTAAGAACTGCAAGAAACCCCTATCACATGCTTTTAACATCCTATGGAGAGGAAGCATGGACACTGGGATCGTCCCGCAGCTACTAAAAACAACAGACATAGCCCCGCTCCACAAAGGGGGCAGTAAAGCAATAGCAAAGAACTACAGACCAATTGCGCTAACGTCCCATATCATAAAAATCTTTGAAAGGGTTCTAAGAAGCAAGATCGCCACCCATCTTGATACCCATCAATTGCACAACCCAGGACAGCATGGGTTTAGAGCAGGCCGCTCCTGTCTGTCCCAACTACTGGACCACTACGACAAGGTCCTGGATGCTCTAGAAGATAAACAGAATGCAGATGTTATATACACAGATTTTGCAAAAGCCTTTGACAAGTGTGACCATGGTGTAATAGCACACAAAATGCGTGATAAAGGAATAACAGGAAAAGTTGGTAGATGGATCTATAATTTCCTAACATGTAGAACACAAAGAGTAGTAGTCAACAGAGTAAAGTCTGAGGCAGCTACTGTGAAAAGCTCTGTTCCACAAGGCACAGTACTTGCTCCCATCCTATTCCTCATCCTCATATCAGATATTGACAGGGATATAAGCCACAGTGCTGTGTCTTCCTTTGCAGATGACACCCGAATCTGTATGACAGTGCCCACCGTTGAAGACACGGCTAGACTCCAAGCAGACATAAACCAAATCTTTAAATGGCTGCAGAAAACAATATGAAGTTCAATGATGAGAAATTTCAATTACTCAGATACGGAAAACGTGAGGAAATTAAAATCTCATCGGAGTACAAAACTAATTCCAACCACACAATAGAGCAAAAAACTAATGTCAAAGACCGGGAAGTGATCATGTCAGAGGATCTCACCTTCAAGGACCATAACAAAGTAGCCATTGCATCTGCTCGAAAAATGACAGGATGAATAATGAGAACCTTCACAACCAGGGATGCCAAGCCCATGTTGACACTTTACAGATCGCTTGTTCTATCTAGGCTGGAATATTGCTGCACACTAACTGCACCTTTCAAGGGGGGTGAAATTGCTGACCTTGAAAATGTGCAGAGAACCTTCACCGCACGCATAAGGTGCGATAAACCACCTCAATTACTGGGAACGCTTAAAGTTCCTAAACCTGTACTCTAGAACGCAGGCGGAGAGATACATTATTATATACACATGGAAAATTCTCGAGGGCTTAGTACCAAACTTGCACAAAAAATCACTCCCTACGAAAGCAAAGACTCGGCAGGCGATGTAACATTCCTCCAATGAAGAGCAGGGGTGCCACTAGCACGTTGGGGGACAACACAATAAGTGGCAGGGGCCAAGATTGTCCAACTGCCTCCCAGCATACATCAGGGGGATTACCAACAAACCCTGGCTGTTTCAGGCACGGGACAGGCACCTCAAGTCGGTACCTGACCAGCCGGGCTGTGGTTCGTACGTTGGACTGCGTGCGGCAGCAGTAACAGCCTGGTTGATCAGGCTCTGGTCCAACAGGAGGCCTGGTCACGGACCGGCCGGGGGGGCGTTGACCCGGAATTCTCCCGGCGGGTGGAAACATTTCGACGTGTTTCCTAACACCTGTTGTCATGTTCACCTAGCAGCAAATAGGTACCTGGGTGTTAGTCGACTGGTGTGGGTAGCATCCTGGGGGACAAAATTAAGGACCCCAATGGAAATAAGAGAAAGTCCTCGATGACGCACTGACTTTCTTGGGTTATCCTGGGTGGCTAACCCTCCGGGGTTAAAAATCCGAAGAAATCTTATCTTATCTTATCTTGTTACTGACCTATTATGTTACTGACCTATTATGTTACTGACCTATTATGTTACTGACCTATTATGTTACTGACCTATTGTGTTACTGACCTATTATGTTACTGACCTATTATGTTACTGACATATTATAAAGAAACTTTGATGTACCAAAGTGTCTTCACAATTATGGGGGTGAAATAATTCCGGACATTGCCTGTATTACCCGCATAATTTCTCAGATATTGTAGTTCAGAGAATCATTTGAACTGTAATGTAAATATGCATTTGGCAAAACGGCGATTGATTGAATGATGGTGAAAGTGTTTTTTTGGGTCACCTTACCTGGTGGAGACGGCCCATGTGTTGAAAAACACAGGACATAAAGTAAACGATAAAACAGATTTAAACAAAGATTCTGAATAGACACAATCACTCAAAATAGTGGCAGCTTCAGCAGTTCTAAGATACTATTAAGACTCGACTTAAGACCTCACAACTGATATCACTGAATATACATGAAGTGCTCTTCTTCCGAGGGATTGAACCTGTGCTCTAATAACATGAAGTGAGCCCAAATGCCTACCAGTCCCCCAGGTGCTGTATGACTCTACAGATTTAGCACTCATGAATGTAACCTTTGATGAGTTGCTGTTTCTTAGAACCCGGCCATGGGCCAGGCTCGTCTGGTGCACTACAGGCAACATAACCTAGGTCATCACCTGACTACATACCTGGTACCTGACCTCACCTGTGCATCACCACAAGTCACATAAACCTTCAAGGGTACATCTTAAGAAGGGGGCAAATCTACAGCACTGTATGACCCATTGGGATTTAATACTTAAAATGATTATCATAATAATATTATAATTGTTATCACCACCATGGCCTGGTGGTAAAGCTCTCGCTTACACAGCGAGGGTCCGGGTTCGATTCCCAGCAGGGTAGAAACATTGGGCGTTTCCTTACACTGGTTGTCTATGTTCACCCATCAGTAAAATGGGTACCTGGGTGTTAGTGGACTGGTGTGGGTCGCATCCTGGGACAAAACTGACCTAATTTGCGGAAATGCTCAGCATAACAAACAACAAGGTACCTTACATTCGTGGACTGCTTACAGAGTCAAATGCTATGTTTGCGGCTTTCACAGAGACCCACATAAGGGATCACTTGGACAATGCAATATGGATCCCTGGCTACAACCTATACAGATGTGACAGAGTGAACAGGCAAAAGGGGGTTGGCCTGATATCACAGAGTCACTTATATGTTCAGAACTACTAAAGGCCTCAAATGATGTAGTTGAAGTATTAGCAATAAAGGTCGAGAATCAAAACCTGGGCATCGTGGTTGTCTACAAGCCTCCGGATGCAACGTCCCAACAATTCCAGGAACAGCTTCGAAAATTGACCACTGTCTGGAAAATCTTCCAGCTCCTGCCCCAACATCTTGCTACTGTGGGATTTCAACCTAAGGCACCTAAATGGAGGAACATTGCAAACAATGTGGTAGCAGAGATAACACCAGGAGGCAGCTCAGATGAAAATTCACATGCATGAACTTTTAAATTCTGCAACAAGTTCACCTTAAACCAGCAAATAGTAGAGCCCACAAGATTAGAGAATACGCTGGACCTCATCTTCACCAACAATGATGATCTGATACGAAATGTCATCATATCAAAACAATATACTCAGATCACAACATAATAGAGGTCCAGACATGTATGAGGGGAACCCCAGATCAACAAAATGTGATCAGCCGCAGGGAGCTTTCTCCAAATTCAACTTCAATAACAAAAACATAAGGTGGGACCAAGTAAACCAAGTTCTAATGATATAATCTGGGAAGATTGCTAAGCATCACGGATCCCAACCTATGTCTAGAACAAATTAACTCTGTGGTACTTGAGGTTTGCTCAAGTTAAATTCCTTAAGGAAAAGGAGGAGAAGATGCAAACTAGAAAGAGAGAGGCGCTCCCTATACAGGCGAAGGCAAAGAATAACGGAGCGGCTAAGGGAAGCCAATATCTCTGAAATACGTAGGGAGACACTAGTCAGAGAAATAGCAAACATCAATTAAAACTAAAGGAATCTTACAGGAATCAAGAGACACGGAAGAACTAAAGCCATAAATGAAATTGAAAGAAACCCTAAGTATTTCTTTTCCTATGCAAAATCAAAGTCGAGAACAACAACCAGTATTGGGCCCCTACTTAAACGGGATGGGTCCTACACAGATGACAGCAAGGAAATGAGTGAGTTACTTAAATCCCAGTATGACTCAGTTTTTAGCGAGCCACTAACCAGACTGAAAATCGAAAACCTAAATGAATTTTTATGAGTGTGCCACAGAACTTGACAGACGCATGCCTTTCTGACATCACCACGACGCCAAATGACTTCGAAAAGCAATAAATGACATGCCCATGCACTCCGCTCCAGGCCCAGACTCATGGAACTCCGTGTTCATCAAAACTGCAAGAACCCTATCACATGCTTTTAACATCCTATGGAGAGGGAGCATGGACACTGGGATCGTCCCGCAGCTACTAAAAACAACAGACATAGCCCGCTCCACAAGGGCAGTAAAGCAATAACAAAGAACTACAGACCAATTGCGCTAACGTCCCATATCAAAAAAATCTTTTAAAGGGTTCTAAGAAGCAAGATCGCCAACCCATTTGATACCCATCAATTGCACAACCCAGGACAGCATGGGTTTAGAGCAGGCCGCTAATTCTGTCCCAACTACTGGACCACTACGACAAGGTCCTGGATGCTCTGAAGATAAACAGAATGCGGATGTTATATACACAGATTTTGCAAAAGCCTTTGACAAGTGTGACCATGGTGTAATAGCACACAAAATGCGTATAAAGGAATAACAGGAAAAGTTGGTTGATGGATCTATAATTTCCTAACATGTAGAACACAAAGAGTAGTAGTCAACAGAGTAAAGTCTGAGGCAGCTACTGTGAAAGCTCTGTTCCACAAGACACAGTACTTGCTCCCATCCTATTCCTCATCCTCATATCAGACATTGACAGGAAAATAAGACACAGTGCTGTGTCTTTCTTTGCAGATGACACCCGAATCTGTATGACAGTGTCCACCGTTGAAGACACTGCAAGACTCAAGCAGACATAAACCAAATCTTTAAATGGGCTGCAGAAAATATGAAGTTCAATGATGAGAAATTTCAATTACTCAGATACGGAAAACGTGAAGAAATTAAAATCTCATCAGAGTACAAAACTAATTCCAACCACACAATAGAGCGAAAAACTAATGTCAAAGACCTGGGAGTGATCATGTCAGAGGATCTCACCTTCAAGGACCATAACAAAGTAGCAATTGCATCTGCTCGAAAATGACAGGATGGATAATGAGAACCTTCAAAACCAGGGATGCCAAGCCCATGTTGACACTTTTACAGATCGCTTGTTCTATCTAGGTTGGAATATTGCTGCACACTAACTGCACCTTTCAAGGCGGGTGAAATTGCTGACCTTGAAAATGTACAGAGAACCTTCACCGCACGCATAATGCGATAAAAACCCAAAATTTAAATTCAAATTCAAATCCTTTATTTCATGTAATACAAGGTGGGGGTACTTATAGTTATACATTAAAGTTGATATTACAAGATAATAATATGCCTAGGTATGCCTAGGCTTTTCAGCAGTCTTAGATAGGTCTTACTCAATAGCATCAATGTCATACAGGATTGTCAAGGTTAGTTTACAAAATTTAGTACATTGAATTTAAACATTGAGAGAATTTAATAATTAGTATAAAAAGTTAGCCCATTTAGTTTAGATATTAATTATAAAGGTGAATATTGGCATAATATAGACCTTATATTGGAGTATCTTGAAATGTGCAAACTTATGACTAGCTTAAGTATTAGCTTAATACCTCAACTACTGGGAACGCTTGAAGTTCCTAAACCTGTACTCTTAGAACGAGGCGGAGAGATACATTATTATATACACTGGAAAATTCTCGAGGGATTAGTACCAAACTTGCACACAGAGTCACCTCTCCGAAAGCAAAAGACTCGGCAGGCGTGTAACATTCCCCAATGAAAAGCAGGGGTGCCACTAGCACGTTGAGGACAACACAATAAGTGTCAGGGGCCCAAGATTGTTCAACTGCCTCCCAGCATACATCAGGGGGATTACCACAAACCCCTGGCTGTCCTTCAAGCAGGCACTGGACAGGCACCTAAAGTCGGTACCTGACCAGCCAGGCTGTGGTTCGTACGTTGGACTGCGTGCGGCCAGCAGTAACAGCCTGGTTGATCAGGCTCTGGTCCAAGATGAGGCCTGGTCACAGACTGGGCCGCGGGGGCGTTGACCCCTGGAACTCTCTCCAGGTAAATTCCAGGTAAATAACAAGGACTTTCTATATACGTAATAGTATGTCATTGATGTAAGCTATGATCTGTATACCTTGTACATGTACTTGTAGATATAGATATACGTATATATATATATATACTATATATATATATATATATATATATATATATATATATACTAATTACTAAAAGTTATTAATAATTTAGCCTTCAAGGGAGGTGTGACGGACTCTTGATTCGAGGAATGTGACCAGACCTCTTCTTGGATTAACCCTAATTGCCTTTTCCCAGGATCCAAATGACCCCCATGGGTTTAGCACCTTTCCTTGAAAATAACAATCATAATAACAATAATAAGAATTCAACTTTCATATTCTTGATGCATTCTATATTTACCTGGAGTATACCTGGAGAGGGTTTCGGGGGTTAACGCCCCCCAGCCCGGTCTGAGACCAGGCCTCGTGGTGGATCAGGATCTGATCAACCAGGCTGTTACTGCTGGCTGCATGCAAACTGACATACAAACTGCAGCCTAGGATACATTATTATTATAACCATGGGGAAGCACTAAACCCATAGGATTATACTGTACAGCGCCAGTAGGGGGAGGATGGAAGGCATTCAGGCTTAATTCAGGGAACTGGAGCACAGATCCAATTCCCTAGACCAAGAGCCCCTCACCAGCATCAAGGAACCTTCCTTGAGGGGTATTCAGGATACAGAAACACAAAATAAAGTTCAACGATTATGTTTATTGATCACGCACCACAGCTTCAAAAGCACAATTACAGTATTACTACAGACATTTGTGTATAAATACTTGTACGTATACTATATAGTATACTTATGCAACATTTGATATACACACTAGTGTGTATATATCCCAATAATATATACTTGTGCAACATTAAAAGCTTATTAGATAATGCTGTCAAGACTAGATAGAGCTACAATAGATTTTCAGTCTATAAAAGGGAAGAAAGATGCTGTGAAACCTCCTTGCTATCCCAGCAAGAATGGTCAGGTGACCTCCCACTTACCACTGACCTGATGTCTCTTCCAGTATATGTATATCATCACAGAATTAACCCTTAATTAAACTGCCAGTGACATAATTTATGCCTAAATTCTAGTGCCTCCAAATTAACACAATCGACCGGGTAAGGTCTACATCAAAAAATGTCTGCACCATGGGTGTGCACAATATAGAAAATCCTTGTGTGGGGGCATTGTGGAGTTAGTGGAAATCAGTACATTGTATACCATTTGTCGCATGAAATACAGTACTCACTCCAGGAAGAGTAACTGCCCTTGGCTCTTTGGAAGAAACTACTCAGAATAGTGATGAGCATAGTATTCATGTACTAAAATGACTGATAACATCCTAATAGCAACCCAATGTGCACCACAAGTCTTCCATCTCTGGGTGTTCAGCCAACAATGACAATGACAGATATATTAGACAAGAAGACTCAGTGTCCAGAATATCTTGCTGTTAATTTTGTCAAAGCTGGGAACCGAAGCAATCATAGTATGTACTAGGGGGAGAGAGCACAACTTTGTAGTAGCCACAGTCAGTGGCCAGGCTTCAAACACCTTTTATTGTACACCAATAAAGGAATGGAACAGACTGCCTGCACATGTCAAAGCCAGTCATAGCATGAGCCAGTTCAAGAAGAGAGCCAAAAGGTACCTAATTAATGTGCGACAGAAAGGAGGAGAATGATTTTTTTATTTTTAGCTAACACACATGTAAATGTAAATAACTCTTTTACCGTATTCCTAGTATACTACAGTGGAACCCTGAGTACGGCACTGGAAATCGTACAATTATGTAAGTATAATATTGTAAGTGCTTTTAAGTGTATTTTTGGGGGTCTGAAATGGACTAACCTATGACATTATTTCTTAAGGGAGTAAATTCATTCGGTAATGGCACCCTTGAGCAGGCTTCTGGAATGAATTTTGCTCGTTACTCGGGGTTCCACTGTATATCCTTTATAGTACGTATAATAAGATATCTCCTACATTGCATAAGGTATTAAAAGGACCCCAATGGAAATAAGTCACTTTATCTGACTTTTTTTGGGTTATCCTGGTTCTTTACACATATGCTGCTATGTATGATAATCTATGTCGTATAGTCAACCCCGGTTAACGATGGCGTCTGATAACGATAAAATCGGTTAGTGATACATTTTTACGTCAAAATATTGGTTCGTTGAGCGATGATCCGCTCGGACTACATAAATTGCCTAGACGGCGTACACGTGGCGCTGAGGCAGGCACTCCAGGGAGTGTCAGTGTGCTATTGTTTACAAGCGAAGCGACCACCACCCCACATTCATACAGTATATTGTCATTATTCCACTGTTTTTAGTGCTTGCAGCTGCTAAATAAGCCACCATGGGTCCAAGAAAGCTCCTAGTGCCAGCCCTGTGGTAAAGAGGCTGAGAAATCGGCAGAACTGAAGGAGATAATAGCAAAATATGAAAGTGGAGTGCGTATCACTGAGCTGGCCAGGCTGTATGGCAAAAAGCCTATTCAACCATCACTACCATTGTGGCCAAGGAAATACACACAAAATCAAGGAAGCTGTTGTTGCGAAAGGTGCAAATGTGATCACAAAACAGATATGCACAGTGCTGGAAGATGTGGAAAATTTGTTGTTGGTGTGAATCAACGAAACAGTTAGCAGGATATAGTGTTACGCAGGCAATAATATGTGAAAAGCAAGGCAGTTGCATGATGATCTCAAAGAAAATGCCTTCAACGAGTGCTGTAGTGAACAAATTTAAAGCCAGCAAAGGCTGGTTTGACAGATTTAAGAAGCGTAGTGGCATACATAGTGTTGTGAGGCATGGTGAGGCAGCCAGTTCTGACAAAAGTCGGCTGAAAAATATGTGCAGGAATTCAAGGGGTACATAGAGGCTGAACAATCCCCAACCCCAACAGATGTTCAATTGTGAAACAGGCCTGTTTTGGAAGAAAATGCCAAACAGGACCTTCATTACACAGGAGAAAAAAGGCACTCCCAGGACATAAGCCTATGAAAGACAGGCTAACTCTGATGCTTTGTGCTAATGCCAGTGGTGATTGTAAAGTGAAGCCTTTACTGGTGTATCATTCTGAAAATCCCGAGTTTTTTGGCAGATGGGGGTATCGCCAAGCCCTAATTTGTGTGATTGGAAGTCTAACAGTAGGCATGGTCAAAAAGGACATTTTCTTAGATTGGTTCAATGACATGTTTGGCCCCAGTGTGAAGAAATATCCCCAGGAAAATAATTTCAACAAGTGCCTCTGATAATGGACAATGCTCCTTGTCATCCTCCAGACTTCCCAAAACAAATTGTGCAGAACAAGTTCATCAAAGTGAAGTTCCCCCCCCTATTACCACTCCTCTCCTCCAGCCCATGGACCAGCGGTCATTTTGCAACAAAAAAAAATTTACAAAACAATGTTTAAAAAAGTGTTTAGATGTGACCACAGACATGCATATGACCTAAGAGACTTTTGGAAAAATCATTTATATCCTGCATTGTGTACACCCTTATGGTAAGGCTTGTGAGGAGTGACTACAGGACGACTTTGCCGGGAAAAAAATTGTGGCCAGACTGTGTCCTAGAGGGTTTTAAAGGGTTTTGGGGGGCTGGGCCCTGGAACCCTGAGCCGGGCCTGAGCCTGTTGTGCAGGGGGAACTGGGCAAGTCCATGGGGTTGGAGGTGGTGGTGAGGATGTGGAACAGTTGGTGGAGGAGCACAAAGAAAAATAACAACTGAAGATCTGCAAGAGCTTCAACAGAACACAACAACAGACCACAGGTCAGGAAAATGGTTCAGAGGAGGGGGTGGAACAGAAATGGAAGAAGGTGCCTTCTTCAGTGGTTTTAAAGAGTTTTGGAATGTGGAGCAGGGTGAAGGCTTTATGGATGAATATCACCTAATCAAGCTGTTGCAGGCCATGCTGGCACCTGTCAATGACATGTGGTGTCCCATTTCGGGATGTTTAAAGAATGAACGAGCTCCTGGACAGATTTTTTGTTAGAGAAGGTCAGTGACTCTCAACCTGGTCCTATATTAAAGAAAAAGGAGTTAACCCCAGAAAAGAACTTGGCACCTGCAGTGTTAATGGAAGGGATTCCCCCTTTCCCAAACACTCCCTTACTACTACATCCTTTTTCCCTCCTCCGTCTTCCACACATCAACAATTTTTTAATAAATGTAAGTGACATGTTCTTTTACTTTTAAATTCTTTATTTCTCATAAACTTGTTTATTGCATCTTATTTGTATAAAAATATTTTATTTTAATACTTTTGGGTGTCTGGACGTTAATTTTATTTCATTATTTCTTAGGGGGAAAATAGAATCGGATAACAATATTTTGGTTACCGAAAAACCCTTTGGAACGGATTAATATCGTTAACCTGGGGTTGACTGTAACTGATTTGTGACCTGATAAACTTACTTACTTTTGTGTACTCTGGTGTTTTTTGACCTTATTCCTCAAACCGAAGACATTTTACCAATAACAACCTTCAAAAAAACTGTATTAAATTAATGAATCACTGGTTGGGAAAATGTCTTCATTATATTCTCCCAGGTGTACATGTTTTTTTATCCCCCATGCAGGAGGGACCCACACATACAGCACCTATTTTCAGTGTTCCCCCGTTTTTTGGCTTTCAATTGAGTCATTGTTCCACCCCTGCGATCACCCGGGTTTTTGGAAAATAATGAACAATGGTTGAAATTTAAGCAAATGAGAACATGGAACACAGAAGAACGTGTACATGAAACCCTCCGTATATACTATTGATAAATGGATTGACAAAAATCCCAGGAAAAAAATTTCCCAAAAAAATATAAATTGTTGTATAAAATGTGTTGTCGGTTATATAACCAACCGGGGGGGTCTTTTTAAAGGGGACAGCCAGGGTCTTGAAGACACCCCGGGGGAGTCAAAAAGGGGCACCGGGAGTTTGAAGACAGCCGGGGAGTCTTGAAGACAGCCAGGAGTTTTGAAGACAGGGGGGGAAAAGTCTTGGGAAAAGACAGGGGGGGAAATTTTTGAAGACAGCCGGGGAGTCTTGAAGACAGCCAGGGAGTCTTGAAGACCCAGCACCAAACACAATGAACAATGGCTCAACTGAAAGCCAATGAAAACATGGAACACTGAAAAGAAGTCTGTATATTAGGACCCTCCTGTATTGTATTTTTTGAATCAAAAATTTTTTTTATAGAGTTCCACACAAAAGACTATTAAAGGAAGTTTTCCCAAAGGTATAAAAGGAATATTCTCTCTGGTTGATGCCTGGCCCACTTTTGGGGGAAACAGTGCTTAAACCGGGGGTGAAATCAGAATGGAGATTGTCCGGGGCCTTTCACAAAACCCCTTTTTGGGGCCCTTGTTACTCATAATCACATTAACCCCTTTTATGTTTTGGGTTTTTAAATATTTTCCCGCCCAAAAGGGGGAAGCCCCACTGTTTGGGGATTTAAATAAAAAAACCCCAAAAAAATTTTTAATGGGCCCCCTTTGAGGTGTATTTTCGTATAGTATTCATTGTTGTATTCTTTTTTCATGGTCTCATTTGATAGAATGGAAAAAATACTAAAGAAATATAGATGATTTTGATTAGTTTCATGATGAAAACGACTTTGAAATTGAGCTCAAAGTAGGGGAAATGTTCAATTTTGCCAATGTTCAAAAAGAAAACAAACCCAGGCGCCCAATACACATCAACTGGTGAGTCTAATATTCTTTCACAAGTGCACTGATTTTTATTTAACCTTTTTTACAATAATGCAATAGTCTGCATAACGGTAAATCTTCTATTTTTTGTGTGAAAAAAAAATCAAAATGAAAGCAAGAGTAATATAAGAGGGGCCCAAAGGCTGACTAATGAACAGATAACATCTTATTTTAGTGCTAGGAATGTCTGCATTGTTTATTCTGGACCCTATTTTGAAATTAAACCCTTTTTTTTTTTGCATGAAATTGGCCAAATTGAATTTCTGATCACTTTATTGGGGAGTTGGGAAAACGGTAAATTGGTTTGGGTTTTTTGTACTTTAAATCGATAGAACAAATGGAGTTCTAAAGAAATTGTATGAGTTTGGTCAACTGTAACAATGGAATTGGCCAAAATAGGGCTCACAGTCAGCGAAATTGCCGATGCATATGTATTGCCGAGATCACTAACCCAGAGCGTAATTCCGTAAGTTTTCCATCAAATTTCATCCTTTGGTGTCATTACCATCGGGAAAAAAATTCTCTATCATTTCATAAAAAAAATTAAATTTTTTTTTTTTGAAAATTTTAAAAGACAACAGAAGACACCTCAGGATTAGGGGGTTGCGACAGTCAAAGGGGTTTAAAGACAAAAAGGGTTTCCCCAAAGGAATTTTGCCCCCTTTGTCTGACTTTCTGGGTTATCCCCGGTGGGCAGGTTACACTTGGGATGATGACTGTACCCATGCGTACCTGTATCTAAATAAAACTTACTTATTTACCTAAATAAAACCCCAAACAGAGAATAAAAAACATGAAATTCAATTTTCTGGACTTGAGTCCCCGGAGGTGTAATACAGTGCCTGCACTCTGAGGGGGTGGAATATCAGCAGCTTTTGATGTGTAGTGTTAATTTTTGGACAGTTATGGAATGGCAATGATGAAAATGTTTCTTCTTTTTACATCACCCTGCCTTGGTGGAAAACGACGATGTGTTAATAAAAAAAATAAAGAGTCAATTTGCTGACAACACAAAAATCAGCCCATAATAGATTCAGAGGATCCCACTGAATTTCAGAAAGGTCTGGACAAATGGCACGGTTCAGTGTGGACAAAATGCAAAGTCCTACTCCTCAAAAATGAAAATAACCCTGGCATTTATAAACTAGGTGATGTAGAGCTTGATCATACAAAATGTGAAAGACATGGGAGTTATGGTCAGCAAAAACCTGAAGCCCAAAATAAAAGCCTAAGCATGTACAATAAGGTTAACAAACTACGTCTTGCTTTTTTTTTTTAAACACATGGGCCTTTTTCCCCCCCCAAAGGGGGGGTGCCCCAAAAAAAAATTTTTATCACCTCCATCACTGTCTTGCTAGGGGGTCCAAAATTTCAGTTAAAAACTCAAATATCTCTACCTGTCCCATTTTATATCCAAAAAAACATAAATAACAGGGAGAATTTTTTTGCTCAGTTTATATGAGTAGTGAATATATTTACTGTGGAAGTCTAAATTTGAAGAATGTTTATAATAAAATCCACTGTATTAGCATATCAAAAAAACCCCCTATATAAATTATTTAAATTATTTTTTTATAAATACAGTGGCCCCTCGGTTAACGAATACCCAAAATGTAAAATTTGTAAGTAAAATTTTTGTAAGTTCTTGTAAAGGGTTTTTGGGGGGGTTAAATAGACTAACCTACAAAATTTTTTTTAAGGGGATAAATTCCTTGAATGGCACTTAGCAGACTTCAGGGGAAGTTTTTAGAAAACCCGGGGGCCACTGTATTCTGTACTGTATCCCAAATCAAAACTGAGTTTAGTAAATAATATAAATGTATATATAAATGAACAAAAATAATGAATACTTACTTATTAAAATATGCAACTGTCAAATTTTTGATTGAAATCATTTGTATGTGGCTTTTTGTTTTAAAATATTTTATGTCAACCCCCCGTGTTTGACTAAGTCTACCTGGAGTTTACCTGGGGAGTTCCCGGGGTCAACGCCCCGCCCCGGTCTGTGACCGGCCGGAAATTTTTCCCGAAATTTTTGGTGTTCACAAATCCCTTGAGTTTATGATTCGCTCGGACGCACGCGGGCCTGAGGGGCCCCGGCCCATTAGGCCCCGGGCATTGTTTTCCGGGGAAACCCCCACCCATGCATTCATACCAAAATACTCTGAGCAATATAGATTCTGTCCCCTTTTACAACATCCCCCGATACTATGAGACCTTAACAGAAGAAGCAGCAATAAGAACAAAAAACACCAAGATCTGACTATTTCATTTGACTACCCAGCAGGGCCCGGGGCATCATCCCCCCACCCCACCACCACCCCAGGCAAATTCCAAACACAATGGCTACTCCCTCTCCCTCACCCTACCAACCACCACCCATAAAGGGGCAAACAACACCAAACCCCATGAATCTCCCCCAAAAAAACTGCCCTTAAAAATTGACCCATCGAAACGATCTCAGGTTTCAAAATCCTGTTTTTAAGTCTACATCACCCCCCTAACTGAGGAAAAAAATTTGTATAACACTATCGCATGAAACAGTTAGCCCCCGGAAGATCCTAAGCTT
>WNWK01018501.1:0-39813 GCA_009830355.1 Cherax destructor
ATCCTTCCTCTCCTCCCTCCTTCCTTCCCTCCGTCCATCCTTCCTCTCCTCCCTCCTTCCTTCCCTCCGTCCATCATTTCCTCTCCTCCCTCCTTCCTTCCCTCCGTCCATCCTTCCTCTCCTCCCTCCTTCCTTCCCTCCGTCCAGCCTTCCCTCTCCTCCTCCTTCCTTCCCTCCGTCCATCATTCCCTCTCCTCCTTCCTTCCTCTATCCATCCTTCCTCTCCTCCCTCCTTCCTTCCCTCTCCTCCCTACGTCCATCCTTCCCTCTCATCCCTCCTTCCTTCCCTCTCCGCCCTCCTTCCTTCCCTCTCCTCCCTCCTTACTTCCCTCCGTCCATCCTTCCCTCTCCTCCCTCCTTCCTTCCTCTCGTCCATCCTTCCCTCTCCCTCCTTCCCTCTCCTCCGTCCTTCTTTCCCTCCGTCCATCCTTCCCTCTCCTCCCTCCTTCCTTCCCTCCGTCCATCCTTCCCTCTCCTCCCTCCTTCCTTCCCTCTCCTCCCTCCTTCCTTCCCTCTGTCCATCCTGCCCTCTCCTTCTTCCTTCCCTCCGTCCATCCTTCCTTCTCCTCCTTCCTTCCCTCCGTCCATCCTTCCCTTTCCTCCCTCCTTCCGTCCATCCGTCCCTCTCCTTCCTCCTTCCTTCCTCAGTCCATCCTTCCCTCTCCTCCCTCCTTCCTTCCCTACGCCTATCCTTCCCTCTCCACCCTCCTTCCTTCCCTTCGTCCATCCTTCCCTCTCCTCCCTCCTTCCTTCCCTCTCCTCCCTTCTTCCTTCCCTCCGTCCATCCTTCCCTCTCCTCCCTCCTTCCTTCCCTCCGTCCATCCTTCCCTCCCTACGTCTATCCTTCCCTCTCCACCCTCCTTCCATCCTTCCTCTCCTCCTCCTTCCTTCCTCCGTCCATCCTTCCTCTCCTCCCTCCTTACTTCCCTCCGTCCATCCTTCCTCTCCTCCCTTCTTCCTTCCTCCGTCCATCCTTCCTCTCCTCCCTTCTTCCTTCCCTCCGTCCATCCTTCCCTATCCTCCCTCCTTCCTTCCCTCCGTCCATCCTTCCCTCTCCTCCCTCCTTCCTTCCCTCCGTCCATCCTTCCCTATCCTCCCTCCTTCCTTCCCTACGTCTATCCTTCCCTCTCCACCCTCCTTCCTTTCCTCCGTCCATCCTTCCCTCCCTACGTCTATCCTTCCCTCTCCACCTTCCTTCCATCCTTCCCTCCCCGTCTATCCTTCCTCTCACATTCCTTCCATCCTTCCCTCTCCTCCTCCTTCCTTCCTCCGTCCATCCTTCCTCTCCTCCTTCTTCCTTCCCTCCGTCCATCATTTCCTCTCCTCCCTCCTTCCTTCCCTCCGTCCAGCCTTCCCTCTCCTCCCTCCTTCCTTCTCTCCTCCCTCCTTCCTTCCCTCCGTCCATCATTCCCTCTCTCCCTCCTTCCTTCCCTCTCCTCCTCCTTCCTTCCCTCTCCTCCTCCTTCCTTCCTCTCCTCCCTCCTTCCTTCCTCTCCTCCCTAGTCCATCCTTCCTCTCCTCTCCTTCCTTCCTCGTCCATCCTTCCCTCTCCCTCCTTCCCCTCCGTCCTTCTTTCCCTCTCCTCCCTCCTTCCTTCTCTTCTTCCATCCTTCCCTCTCCTCCTCCTTCCTTCCCTCTCCTCCCTCCTTCCTTCCTCTGTCCATCCTTCCCTCTCCTTCCTCCTTCCTTCCTCCGCCCATCCTTCCTTCTCCTCCTTCTTCCTTCCCTCCGTCCATCCTTCACTTTCCTCCCTCCTTCCGTCCCTCTCCTTCCTCCCTCAGTCCATCCTTCCCTCTCCTCCCTCCTTCCTTCCCTCTGTCTGTCATTCTCTCCTCTCCTTCCTTCCCTCTCCTCCCTCCTTCCTTCCCTCCGTCCATCCTTCCCTCTCCTCCCTCCGTCCATCCTTCCCTCTCCTCCCTCCTTCCTTCCTACGTCTATCCTTCCCTCTCCACCCTCCTTCCTTCCCTCCGTCCATCCTTCCCTCTCCCCCTTCTTTCCCTCCGTCCATCCTTCCCTCTCCTCCTTCTTCCTTCCCTCTGTCCATCCTTCCTCTCCTCCCTCCTTCCTTCCCTCGTCCATCCTTCCCTCTCCTCCCTCCTTCCTTCCCTCCGTCCATCCTTCCCTATACTCCCTCCTTCCTTCCCTCCGTCCATCCTTCCCTCCTACGTCTATCCTTCCCTCTCCACCCTCCTTCCATCCTTCCCTCTCCTCCCTCCTTCCTTCCCTCCGTCCATCCTTCCCTCTCCTCCCTCCTTACTTCCCTCCGTCCATCCTTCCTTCTCTCCTTCCCTCCGTCCATCCTTCCCTCTCCTCCCTCCCCTCTATCTGTCCTTCCCTCTCCACCCTCCTTCCTTCCCTCCGTCCATCCTTTCTCTCCTCCCTCCTTCCTTCCTCCGTCCATCCTTCCCTCTCCTCCCTCCTTGATTCCTCTCGTCCATCCTTCCCTCTCCTCCCTCCTTCCTTCCCTCGTCCATCCTTCCTCTCCTCCGTCCTTCCTTCCCTCTGTCTGTCCTTCCTCTCCTCCCTCCTTCCTTCCCTCCGTCCATCCTTCCCTCTCCTCCCTCCTTCCTTCCTTCCCTCTGTCTGTCCTTCCCTCTCCTCCCTCCTTCCTTCCCTCCGTCCATCCTTCCCTCTCCTCCCTCCCCTCTATCTGTCCTTTCCTCTCCACCCTCCTTCCTTCCCTCCGTCCATCCTTCCCTCTCCTCCCTCCTTCCTTCCCTCCGTCCATCCTTCCCTCTCCTCCCTCCTTCCTTCCCTCCGTCCATCCTTCCCTCTCCTCCTTCCTTCCCTCCGTCCATCCTTCCCTCTCCTCCCTCCTTCCCTCCGTCCATCCTTCCCTCTCCTCCCTCCATCCTTCCCTTTCCTCCCTCCATCTATGTTCATCAAAGAGTTGATTGCAAAAGCGACAAAAAATCATAGGTTAAAAAATATATATATGGAGGTGGGCAGTAAGTCAGTGGTGGTCACAAAACATTTCTTTTCAAGCTGTGCGCTATGCATAATTGATTCCTTCGTGATTGAGATGGAATTTTTGCTATTCGCTGGCGTGGCTGCGGCGGACAAAAGGTGAATCAATATTATCCATCCAGCGGCAGGTGATCCCGGCCTCGTGTGCTGCTGCACCTGCAAGCAGCAGCAGCAGCAGCAGCAGCAGCAGGTGAGGCTACAGTCGCCTTCATACCTCTGAAGGACTCATCGTCAAGAGGATTCCCGATACACAACATCCTGTAGGGTTTAACGTTTTCCCATGAAAACAACAATAACATGGAGGTGGGCACTTGTTATGGTCTGGCACGAGGCCACGAGTCCCTTGACCACCCCTTTAGTATTTCACATCTCCTTCAGGTATCCTATAGTACTTCATATCTCCTTCAGGTATCCTAGAGTACTTCATATCTCCTTCAGGTATCCTACAGTAGTACTTCAGATCTCAGTCAAGTATCCTAGAGTAGTACTTCAGATCTCCTTCAGGTCTCCTCCAGTAGTCCTTCAGATCTTCAGATATCCTCCAGGTATCCTTCAGATATCCTATAGGTATCCTTCAGATATCCTCCAAGTATCCTTCAGATATCTTCAAGGTATCCTTCAGATATCCTTCAGGTATCCTCCAGGTAGCCTTCAGATATCCAGATATCCTCCAGGTATCCTTCAGATTATTTTTTTATTAACACATCGGCCGTCTCCCACCAAGGTAGGGTGGCCAGAAAAAGGAAACCTTTCACCATCATTCACTCAATCACTGACTTGCCAGAGGCGCGCTTTCACTACAGTTATAAAACTGCAACATTAACACCCCTCCTCCAGAGTGCAGACACTGTACTTCCCATCTCCAGGACTCAAGTCTGGCCTGCTGATTTCCTTAAATCCCTTCATCAATGTTACCTTGATCACACTCCAACAGCACGACAGTCCTAAAAACCATTTGTCTCCATTCTCTCCTATCTAACACGCTCAAGCATGCTTGCTGGAAGTCCAAGTCCCTCTCACACAAAACCTCCTTTACCTCCTCCCTCCAACCTTCCCTAGGCTGACCCCTACCCCGCCTTCCCTCCACTAAAGATTTATACACCCTCGAAGTCATTCTATTTTGTTCCATCCTCTCTACATGTCCGAACCACCTCAACAACTCTTCCTAATTTCCAAACTAAGAATTCTCAGCATTATATTCACACCACACTGTGAGGGAGAGGTGGATTATAATGGGGAGTTAGGGTTGTTCAGACAGCCGGGGATCATTTGCGAGTTACAGCCTGTGCTTCCATCTAGCGGGCTGAGGCAAACCCATAGTTGCGGGTTGTCTGATGTGTTTTAGTTACTACTCCTGGAGTAGAGTTGGGAGAGTCACTTCACCTCCACTCTTCTCGTGATCAGGTACGGTGATCTACCAGGAGTATTTCTGCTCGTTGGCATACCACCCTTGCTTTCTTAAGTGCTATATTTGCTTAACTTGTGGTAACCTGTGTCTTTTTTTTACTTATCAGCTGTGGTACTGGCCTGGTCAGCTGGTACCCACGCCTAGATATACACGAGCAAGATTTAAGTCTATCAGACTTACATAATTTCGTCTACTCATCCACTTCTACGTCTTCATACTTACTGCAACAAAGTGGCACAGGAGGATCCCTAACATGTGCCCAGGATAACCTTCACCATCTCGTCAACACCTGAGACCTATCCTGGGCCTTATATTCTCCTATCCTGGGCCATATATTCTCCTATCCTACATCCTGCCAGAACCACAACGGCCAATTTCTTTTTAATATTTTCATTTATTTTTTTAATTAAAATTCAGAAAAATCTTCTTTTGTTTATTATCGAAGAGTCTTTATTATTTTTTATTTATTTATTTTTCCATTACTTTTTTGTTCAGGTGGAAGGCGTTCCCCTGACAAACACATTGACCTTGTTGCAACATTCACCACCCATGCTTCACACCCATATAAGAGCGTTGGTATAACTATACTCTCATACATTTCCCTCTTTACTTCCATGGACAAAGTTCTTTGTCTCCACAGACTCCGAAGTGCACCACTCACCCTTTTCCCCTCATCAATTCTATGATTCACCTCATCCTTCATAGACCCATCTGCTGACACGTCCACTCCTAAATATCTGAACACATTCACCTCCTCCATACTCTCTCCCTCCAATCTGATATCCAATCTTACATTACCTAATTTTATTATCCTCATCACCTTACTTTTTCCTATATTCAATTTTAATTTTCTTCTTTTACATACCCTACCAAACTCATCCACCAACCTCTGCAACTTCTCTTCAGAATCTCCCAAAAGCACAGTGTCATCAGCAAAGAGCAACTGTGACAACTCCCACTTTATGCTAGATTCTTTATCTTTTAACCCCACACCTCTTGCCAACACCCTCGCATTCACTTCTCTTACAACTCCATCTATAAATATATTGAACAACCACGGTGACATCACACATCCTTGTCTAAGGCCTACTTTTACTGGGAAATAATCTCCCTCTCTCCTACATACTCTAACCTGAGCCTCACTATCCTCGTAAAAACTCTTCACTGCTTTCAGTAACCTACCTCCTATTCCATACATTTGCAACATCTGCCACATTGCCCCCCTATCCACCCTGTCATACGCCTTTTCCAAATCCATAAATGCCACAAAAACCACTTTATCCTTACCTAAATATTGTTCAGCTATTTTTCACTGTAAACACTTGGTCTACACACCCCCTACCTTTCCTAAAGCCCCCTTGTTCATCTGCTATCCTACTCTCCATCTTACTCTTAATTCTTTCAATAATAACTCTACCATACACTTTTGTCCCCTTTGCCTTTATACAAAGGAACAATACACGCTCTCTGCCAATCCCTAGGTACCTTACCCTCTTCCATACATTTATTAAATAATAGCACCAACCACTCCAAAAATATACCCCCACCTGCTTTTAACATTTCTATCTTTATCCCATCAATCCCAGCTGCCTTACCCCCTTTCATTCTACCCACTGCCTCACGAACTTTCCCACACTCACCACTGGTTCTTCCTCACTCCTACAAGATGTTATTCCTCCTTGCCCTATACACGAAATCACAGCTTCCCTATCTTCATCAACATTTAACAATTCCTCAAAATATTCCCTCCATCTTCCCGATACCTCTAACTCTCCATTTAATAACTCTCTCCTATTTTTAACTAACATATCCATTCGTTTCCTAGGCTTCCTCAACTTATTAATCTCACTCCAAAACTTTTAATTATTTTCAACAAAATTTGTTGATAACATCTCACCCACTCTCTCAGATATCCTCCAGGTATCCTTCAGATAATACCTCCTTCAGATACTCACACCTGATTATCAAGTTTGGCTCACACCTTGTTCTACAAGGTGTGACACCTTGTTCTACAAGGTGTGAGTATCAAGTTTCACACACCTGAATAAGGTGTGTATTACGTCTGAAACATACCTTGTGTGTGTCAGACATACAGAAGGTGTGTGTGTCTGACACATACACCTTGCTGTACGTGTCTCTCTCAATACAGTAATCTACAAAGGAACCCTAAATTTATCTCCTAAAATCTAATTACACAGTATCGGCTGAAATGACAAGAACAGCTAGTCACCACTGAGATAACAAGAACAGCTAGTCACCATTGAGATACCAAGAACAGCTAGTCACCATTGAGATAACAAGAACAGCTAGTCACCATTGAGATAACAAGAACAGCTGTACACCACTGAGAACTAGAACAACTGGACACGACTGATAACAAGAACAGCTGCACACCACTGACATGACAAGAACAGCTGGACACCACTGAGGTGACAAGAACAGCTGGACACCACTGAGATGACAAGAACAGCTGCACACCACTGACATGACAAGAACAGCTGGGCACCACTGACATGACAAGAACAGCTGGACACCACTGAGATGACAAGAACAGCTGGACACCACTGAGATGACAAGAACAGCTGGACACCACTGAGGTGACAAGAACAGCTGGACACCACTGAGATGACAAGAACAGCTGGACACCACTGAGGTGACAAGAACAGCTGGACACCACTGAGATGACAAGAACAGATGGAAGCATAGCCACCGTTACAGCTGCTACTGATGCTACTGCTGATGCCACTGTTCCTGCTATTGTTGCCGTTACTGCTGTTGTTAATGCTACTGCTAATGCTACCGCTGATATTACTGCTGCTGCTGCTGTTACTGCAGATGCTACTGCTGTTGCAGATGTTACTGCTGCTGCTGTTACTGCTGCTATTGATGCTACTGTTGCTAATGCTACTGCTGTTATTCCTTTTGTTGATGCTACTGCTGCTGCTGTTATTCCTTCTGTTGATGCTACTGCTGCTGCTGTTATTCCTTCTGTTGATGCTACTGCTGTTGATGCTACTGCTGCTGTTACTGCTACTGCTGTTAATGCTACTATTTCTGATGCTACTGCTGCTGTTGATGATACTGTTGCTGATGTTACTGCTGCTTCTGTTACTGCTGCTGTTGATGCTACTGTTGCTGATGCTACTGCTGCTAAAGCTACCACTGATACTGCTGCTGATGCTACTGTTGCTGCTCTTACTGCTGCTGCTACTGATGCTACCGCTGCTACCGCTGCTACTGCTGTTGTTACTGCTGCTAATGCTACAGCTGCAACTGCTGCTGCTACTTCTGCTGATGCTACTCCTGTTGATGTTACTGCTGCTGCTCCTGGTGCTGCTGATGCTTCTGCTGCTGATGCTGTTGCTACTTCTGCTGCTCCTAGTGCTGCTACTGCTCCTGGTGCTGCTGCTACTGCTGATGCTGCAGTATACACAAGCAGCGGTCAGAACACAGTTTCGCTTCCCTGCACGCCACGTTGAATACACACACACATACAAGCACATGCAGCCACAGTCTGATGGATCAACATCTCCAAGATCAACATTCTCAGAATATCAACTACACACGTACATGGACGTACTACCCCCCCCCCTTTCACACATAAAGCTTAAACGTTGAACCTTTAAATTTGAAAACCACAAAGTCTGTATAGTGACTGTCTTGAGACAAAGTCTGTGTAGTGACTGTCTTGAGACAAAGTCTGTGTAGTGACTGTCTTGAGATAAAGTCTGTGTAGTGACTGTCTTGAGACAAAGTCTGGTAGTGACTGTCTTGGACAAAGTCTGTGTAGTGACTGTCTTGAGACAAAGTCTGTGTAGTGACTGTCTTGAGACAAAGTCTGTGTAGTGACTGTCTTGAGACAAAGTCTGTGTAGTGACTGTCTTGAGACAAAGTCTGTGCAGTGACTGTCTTGAGACAAAGTCTGTGCAGTGACTGTCTTGAGACAAAGTCTGTGTAGTGACTGTCTTGAGACAAAGTCTGTGTAGTGACTGTCTTGAGACAAAGTCTGTATAGTGACTGTCTTGAGACAAAGTCTGTGTAGTGACTGTCTTGAGACAAAGTCTGTGTAGTGACTGTCTTGAGACAGTCTGTGTAGTGACTGTCTTGAGACAAAGTCTGTGTAGTGACTGTCTTGAGACAAAGTCTGTGCAGTGACTGTCTTGAGACAAAGTCTGTGTAGTAAGTCTGTGTAGTGACTGTCTTGAGACAAAGTCTGTGTAGTGACTGTCTTGAGACAAAGTCTGTGTAGTGACTGTCTTGAGACAAAGTCTGTGTAGTGACTGTCTTGAGACAAAGTCTGTGTAGTGACTGTCTTGAGACAAAGTCTGTGCAGTGACTGTCTTGAGACAAAGTCTGTATAGTGACTGTCTTGAGACAAAGTCTGTGCAGTGACTGTCTTGAGACAAAGTCTGTGTAGTGACTGTCTTGAGACAAAGTCTGTGTAGTGACTGTCTTGAGACAAAGTCTGTATAGTGACTGTCTTGAGACAAAGTCTGTATAGTGACTGTCTTGAGACAAAGTCTGTGTAGTGACTGTCTTGAGACAAAGTCTGTATAGTGACTGTCTTGAGACAAAGTCTGTGCAGTGACTGTCTTGAGACAAAGTCTGTATAGTGACTGTCTTGAGACAAAGTCTGTGTAGTGACTGTCTTGAGACAAAGTCTGTGCAGTGACTGTCTTGAGACAGTCTGTATAGTGACTGTCTTGAGACAAAGTCTGTGCAGTGACTGTCTTGAGACAGTCTGTATAGTGACTGTCTTGAGACAAAGTCTGTGTAGTGACTGTCTTGAGACAAAGTCTGTGCAGTGACTGTCTTGAGACAAAGTCTGTGCAGTGACTGTCTTGAGACAAAGTCTGTATAGTGACTGTCTTGAGACAAAGTCTGTGCAGTGACTGTCTTGAGACAGTCTGTGTAGTGACTGTCTTGAGACAAAGTCTGTGCAGTGACTGTCTTGAGACAAAGTCTGTGTAGTGACTGTCTTGAGACAAAGTCTGTATAGTGACTGTCTTGAGACAAAGTCTGTATAGTGACTGTCTTGAGACAGTCTGTGTAGTGACTGTCTTGAGACAGTCTGTATAGTGACTGTCTTGAGACAAAGTCTGTGCAGTGACTGTCTTGAGACAGTCTGTATAGTGACTGTCTTGAGACAGTCTGTATAGTGACTGTCTTGAGACAAAGTCTGTGTAGTGACTGTCTTGAGACAAAGTCTGTGCAGTGACAGTCTTGAGACAAAGTCTGTGTAGTGACTGTCTTGAGACAGTCTGTGTAGTGACTGTTTTGAGACAAAGTCTGTGTAGTGACAGTCTTGAGACACAGTCTGTGTAGTGACAGTCTTGAGACAAAGTCTGTGTAGTGACTGTCTTGAGACAAAGTCTGTGTAGTGACTGTCTTGAGACAAAGTCTGTGTAGTGACTGTCTTGAGACAAAGTCTGTGTAGTGACTGTCTTGAGACAAAGTCTGTGTAGTGACTGTCTTGAGACAAAGTCTGTGTAGTGACTGTCTTGAGACAAAGTCTGTGTAGTGACTGTCTTGAGACACAGTCTGTGTAGTGACTGTCTTGAGATACAGTCTGTGTAGTGACTGTCTTGAGACAAAGTCTGTGTAGTGACTGTCTTGAGACACAGTCTGTGTAGTGACTGTCTTGAGACAAAGTGATGTGCTCCATGTTCCCACTCCAAGAGTGGGTTAAATTCTAAAGAAGTCATCCCCCCGCCCTTTCCCTCCACACAGGTCTAACAGGTCCACGCATCCCTGCTGGATGCTCAAGCCTCTACCACTCAAAACTTCCTACACGCCCTCAAATCTTCCTGGGACGACCTCTGCACCTCCTGCGCATCTACCATACCCATGTGTTAGTCTTGTATCTGCCTTCACACCTGTGTGCCTACCATACCCATGTGTTAGTCTGGTACCTGCCTTCCCACCCGGGTGTTCTTGAACTAAACACTATCAGTGTGTATAATATAAAACGATAATATTTAAAAATTATCATAATTACGCTTCCAGAGTACCTATGGTTACTAAGACCTACGATAGTTCCAACCCACATTTCACTTGCTATGTCATGGGAAAAGCCTTAACCCCAAAAACATTACCCCAAACCATTACGTTTAACGTCAAAGTCTTTAAACATAAATTTTAGACATAGTATTGAGCCTGGCAGTCTATAAATAATACTGCAATACTAAGAATATCGAAATATTTCTCTCAAATATTCACCTCATATTTAAGAAACTCTATGGTAATTTCCACCCATGTTTCATTATCTAAATTGGGGTTCATTTCTAACACAACCTCAACGTTTAACCCACGTCTCCTCTTAGTGGTTTAAGTGTGTGAACAACGTGGGGAATTATAACGTGGGGAGACTGGATCCAGTTTCTTCAATGTTAAAGCCTTTACCAACATGGGAACCCTGCTGATGTTGCTATAACCTACAACAATGATCTAAGTACTTTACAAAACCAATAAGTTGAATAATTAGACACTTTGCAACATTTGATTATCTTTATTACAGAAACGTTTCGCCAGCAAGTGTATTTTTCAGTCCAGTACAGAGAAGAACGGTGGAAGATGAGGAAGAGTTTGAGGTAATCAGTCCCGAGCTATTGTGAATTTCTTTTCAGTGTTAGAACACTATGAACACGATTACCACAGGACAATGTACACAAACACCTGTACAGTGTTACAACACCTGCCTGACCTTCAAGTCAGATGGAACAACTCTAATACCCGACAAACTTGATTTAAAGCCTAAGTTTTACGATCGAACTAAGTCATTTCGCGAGGGTTATCCTGCCCAAACTTGACGACCATCTCAAAGTTTGTGTGTTACCTTCCCTCTCAAGTATTTTACGCCAGGATGAGAGAAGAATGTTAGCGTGTGGCGGTGAGAAGAATGATGTGTGGGCGTCTAGATGGTAGTGATGGTGAAGGTACAATGATGGTGAGAAGAATGATATTTACTGTTGTAATGGTGAGGTTACGATGAGGTGATCAGGCACCATGGTCTACCTTGTAGAATGATTGAGACACTCAAGCACCATGGTCTACCTTGTAGAATGATTGAGACACTCAAGCACCATGGTCTACCTTGTAGAATGATTGAGACACTCAAGCACCATGGTCTACCTTGTAGAATGATTGAGACACTCAAGCACCATGGTCTACCTTGTAAAATGATTGACACTCAAGCACCATGGTCTACCTTGTAGAATGATTGAGACACTCAAGCACCATGGTCTACCTTGTAGAATGATTGAGACACTCAAGAACCATGGTGTACCTTGTAGGATGATTGAGACACTCAAGCACCATGGTCTACCTTGTAGAATGATTGACACTCAAGAACCATGGTGTACCTTGTAGGATGATTGAGACACTCAAGCACCATGGTCTCCATATCTTCTGTACTGTGTGTGTGTTTACAGACACTTCACTACACCTTCACTCAGGATGAGTGGATGAGAGGGCAATGTTTTGCACTGCAGCAGGCCTGTTGGCCCATACTAGGCAGGTCCTTCACAATCCATCCCCTGCAGTGAGAGGGCAATGTTTTGCCCTCTCACTGCAGGGGAAAGAAAGGTAAGCCAAGGGAGCCATGCCTGTGAACAGTGGAGAACTTCCATCATTATTCTGGTACAACTCTCGAAGTATTATCGACACACACACCTCTGGAGTTCTATAATTCACAGGTCAGTGTGTTAACCACTCGACCAGCTAGATTTGATAAGATTTATCCAACTAGGTATATTTATATACACCATAGGAAGGTTAGCATGGGCCACTATTGTGACTACAAATACAATGAGCCCACATTGAAAACCTCAGCAACAATTGCAACACTGGGGCAGAGCACCTCTATCGCAGAAAGTAAGAGTCCTGGAGCTTCAACACCACAGAGCACCCAACAAGAGCTCAAAACAAGAGCAGAGCACCTCCATCTTACACAATAAGAGCGTCAGAGAGACAGGCAAAAGCGACTCTTTAATTGCAACATAAAATGAGTCAATAAAAGATTATTGGAGACATAGAAGATCAATTGTAAGAGACCATCTGAGAGTGCTTCCAGCACCACCTGGCACTGTGACACCCAGCTACCTGATGTCCACCTGACAGACACACAGCTAGTTGATGCTCACCTGGCAGTGACACCCAGCTGGTTGATGTCCCCTGGTAGTGACACCCAGCTGATTGATGCCCACCTGGCACTGACACCCAGCTGGTTGATGTCCACCTGGCAGTAACACACAGCTGCTTGATGCCCACCTGGCTCTGTGACATCCAGCTGGTTGATGTCCACCAGACATGACACCAGCTGGTTGATATCCACCTGACACTGTGACACCCAGCTGGTCTGATATCCACCTAGCATTGTAACACCAGCTGGTTGATGTCCACCTGGCAGTGACACACAGCTGATTGATGCCCACCTGGCATTGTGACACCCAGTTGGTTGATGTCCACCAGGCACTGACACCAGCTGGTTGATATCCACCTGGTACTGTGACACCCAGCTGGTCGAAATCCACCTGGTATTGTAACACCAGCTGGTTGATGTCCACATGGCAGTGACACACAGCTGATTGATGCCCACCTGGCATTGTGACACCCAGCTGGTTGATGTCCACCAGGCACTGACACCAGCTGGTTGATATCCACCTGGCACTGTGACACCCAGCTGGTCGATATCCACCTTCCACTGTGACACCAGCTTGTTGATGTCCACATGGCAGTGACACACAGCTGATTGATGCCCACCTGGCATTGTGACACCCAGTTGGTTGATGTCCACCAGGCACTGACACCAGCTGGTTGATATCCACCTGGTACTGTGACACCCAGCTGGTCGAAATCCACCTGGCATTGTAACACCAGCTGGTTGATGTCCACATGGCAGTGACACACAGCTGATTGATGCCCACCTGGCATTGTGACACCCAGCTGGTTGATGTCCACCAGGCACTGACACCAGCTGGTTGATATCCACCTGGCACTGTGACACCCAGCTGGTCGATATCCACCTTCCACTGTGACACCAGCTTGTTGATGTCCACATGGCAGTGACACACAGCTGATTGATGCCCACCTGGCATTGTGACACCCAGCTGGTTGATGTCAACCAGGCACTGACACCAGCTGGTTGATATCCACCTGGCACTGTGACACCCAGCTGGTCGATATCCACCTTCCACTGTGACACCAGCTGGTTAATGTCCACCTGGCAGTGACACCCAGCTGGTTGATGTCCACTAGGCAGTGACACCCAGCTGGTCGATGTCCACTAGGCAGTGACACCCAGCTGGTCGATGTCCACCTGGTTGTGACACCCAGCTGGTCGATGTCCACCTGGTTCTGTGACACCCAGCTGGTTGATGTCCACTAGGTAGTGACACCCAGCTGGCTGATGTCCACCTGGCACTGTGATACCCAGGTAACAAGAACCATGGTGAACGCAGAAAGAGAGAGGGCTGTGTCAAAACAAGTGCCACAGTCGGCAGCACATCACCAGTACACAGAGAGGGACAGGAACACCTACAAACAAGTGATTGAGGTCGAGATGTGTGTGTGCTCGAGCCTCGGTAAATAAACGGCAGTTGTGGAGAATATGACAAGAGTCCAGTTCCAGTTCCCGTGTTTCACAACCTTCCCTCCCACCACTCATACTCAGACTCGATAGAACCGCCAACAAGGAAAACCTTACCCGTACACACGGGAATCAATACAAGCAAACAAGAAAATGACTTCCAGTAGACCACAAGAAAATGACTTCCAGTACACAAAAGAAAATGACTTCTAGTACACAAGAAAATGACTTCCAGTACACAACAAGAAAATGACTTCCAGTACACAACAAGAAAATGACTTCCAGTACACAACAAGAAAATGACTTCCAGTACACAACAAGAAAATGACTTCCAGTACACAACAAGAAAATGACTTCCAGTACACAACAAGAATATGACTTCCAGTACACAAGCAAATGACTTCCAGTACACAAGCAAATGACTTCCAGTACACAAGCAATTGAATTCCAGTACACAAGCAAATGACTTCCAGTACACAAGAAAATGAGTACACAAGAAAATTACTTCCAACACACAATAAGAAAATGACTTCCAGTGCACAATAAGTAAACGACTTCCAGTACACAACAAGAAAATGACTTCCAGTACACAACAAGTAAACGACTTCCAGTACACAACAAGAAAATCGCTACCAGTACACAACAAGAAAATCGTTGTCAGAAAGTGGAATAGTCTGAAATGTGATGTAGTGGAGGCCGGATCCATACAAAGCTTTAAGAAGAGGTATGATAAAGCTTATGGAACAGGAAGTTACCTAGTACCGACCAGTTAAGAGACGGGGGCCAGATGTGGATCGACCCCTGCAACCACAACTAGGCGAGTACAACTAGGTGAATACAAGACAATCGCTACCAGTACACCAGACAATCGCTACCCGTACACCAGACAATGCACAGTACACAGACAATCGCTACCGACAGTCACCCAGAAGACAACGCACCAGTACCAGACAATCGCTACCAGTACACCAGACAATCGCTACCAGTACACCAGACAATCGCTACCAGTACACCAGACAATCGCTACCAGTACACCAGACAATCGCTACCAGTACACCAGACAATCGCTACCAGTACACCAGAAAATCGCTAGCGGTATCTTGCAGCGGTGCCTCTCCCCCATTACCCGTGCCCCTCCCCCACTCTCCGTGCCTCTCCCCCACTCCCCATGCCTCTCCCCCACCAACCGTGCACGACCTCGTGCCGTTCCCGGAGAGAAATTAGTGTGGTGGGCGCGTGAGAGTTGGTGTGGTGGAGAGAATACTAATGGTGACACCTGTCATCCTGACTACTACAGTAGGATGACAGGTGTGTGGAGTAGGGTTGACCTACTACTTATATTACAATAGTAGTAATAATAGTTGTAGTAATAATAACACCAATATAGCAGTACTGGTTGTAGTAGCAGTATTGGTGTGAATAAGAGTAGTAGTACTGTAGTAGTTGCATAACCAGTATTTACAGTAGTAATGGTAGTAAGTCTCAGTAGTAATATTAGTACATTTGTAGTAGTAGTAAGGGGAGTAGCAGTAAAAAAAATAGTGAGGGCAGTAGCAGTAGTACTAGTAGTAGTAGTAAGTAATAAGTAAGTCCATTTAGGTAGAAGTACACTTAATACAATTATCGTCCCTAGTAACATCTGTAAATTACCGAGAATAACCCAAAAATGTCAAAACCACTTATTTCCATTAGGGCAGTAGTGAGGGTGGTGGTGGTAGCAGTGAGGGTGGTGGTAGCAGCAGTGAGGGTGGTGGTAGTAGCAGTGAGGGTGGTGGTAGTAGCAGTGAGGTGGTGTAGCAGTGAGGTGGTGGTGTAGTGAGGGTGGTGGTGGTAGCAGTGAGGGTGGTGGTGGTAGCAGTGAGTGGTGGTGGTAGCAGCAGTGAGGGTGGTGGTAGAGCAGTGAGGTGGTGGTGGTAGCAGTAGGGTGGTGGTGGTAGTAGTGAGGGTGGTGGTGGTAGCAGTGAGGGTGGTGGTGGTAGCAGTGAGGGTGGTGGTGGTAGCAGTGAGGGTGGTGGTAGTAGCAGTGAGGGTGGTGGTAGTAGCAGTGAGGGTGGTGGTAGTGAGTGAGGGTGGTGGTGGTAGCAGTGAGGGTGGTGGTGAGTAGCAGTGAGGGTGGTGGTGGAGTAGTGAGGGTGGTGGTGGTAGCAGTGAGGGTGGTGGTGGTAGCAGTGAGGGTGGTGGTAGTAGCAGTGAGGGTGGTGGAGTAGCAGTGAGGTGGTGGTAGAGCAGTGGTGGTGAGTAGTAGCAGTGAAGGGTGGTGGTGGTAGTAGTGAGGGTGGTGGTGGTAGCAGTGAGGGTGGTGGTAGAGCAGTGAGGGTGGTGGTAGTAGCAGTGAGGTGGTGGTAGTAGCAGTGAGGGTGGTGGTGTAGCAGTGAGGGTGGTGGTGGTAGCAGTGAGGGTGGTGGTGGTAGCAGTGAGGGTGGTGGTAGTAGCAGTGAGGGTGGTGGTAGTAGCAGTGAGGGTGGTGGTGGTAGCAGTGAGGGTGGTGGTGGTAGCAGTGAGGGTGGTGGTGGTAGCAGTGAGGGTGGTGGTAGTAGCAGTGAGGGTGGTGGTAGTAGCAGTGAGGGTGGTGGTAGTAGCAGTGAGGGTGGTGGTAGTAGCAGTGAGGGTGGTGGTAGTAGCAGTGAGGGTGGTGGTAGTAGTGAGGGTGGTGGTAGTAGCAGTGAGGGTGGTGGTAGTAGCGAGGGGTGGTAGTAGGTGAGGGTGGTGGTGTAGCAGTGAGGGTGGTGGTAGTAGTAGTGAGGGTGGTGGTGGTAGTAGTGAAGGTGGTGGTGGTAGAGTGAGGGTGGTGGTAGTAGAGTGAGGGTGGTGGTAGTAGAGTGAGGGTGGTAGTAGGGGGTGGTGGTAGTAGTGAGGGGTGGGTAGTAGTGGGAGGTAGTGAGGGTGGTGGTGGTAGTAGTGAGGGTGGTAGTAGTAGTGAGGTGGTGGTGGTAGTGAGGGTGGTGGTGTAGTAGTGAGGGTGGTGGTAGTAGTAGTGAGGGTGGTGAGTAGTAGTGAGGGTGGTGGTAGTAGTGAGGGTGGTGGTAGTAGTGATGGTGGTGGTAGTAGTGGTGGTGGTAGTAGTGGGTGGTGGTGTAGTAGTGAGGGTGGTGGTAGGTAGAGTGAGGGTGGTGGTAGTAGAGTGAGGGTGGTGGTGTAGAGTGAGGGTGGTGGTAGTAGTGAGGGTGGTGGTAGTAGTAGTGAGGGTGGTGGTAGTAGTGAGGGTGGTGGTAGTAGTGAGGGTGGTGGTAGGTAGTGAGGGTGGTGGTAGTAGTGAGGGTGGTGGTAGTAGTAGTGAGGGTGGTGGTAGTAGTGAGGGTGGTGGTAGTAGTAGTGAGGGTGGTGGTAGTAGTGAGGGTGGTGGTAGTAGTGAGGGTGGTGGTAGTAGTGAGGGTGGTGGTAGTAGTAGTGAGGGTGGTGGTAGTAGCAGCAAAGGTAGTAGTAGTAGTATATTTATGGGGAAGCGCTAAACCAGCAGGAGTCATACAGTACCCTGGGGATGATAGGGAAAATGAGAAACAATTAGGTTCGTTCCGAGGCAAGGGAGAAACAAATCCAATTCCTCGCATCAAAAGCCTCTCTCCAGCCTCGAGCAACCTCACTTGAGGATAATAGTAGTAGTACAAGCAGTAATAGCAGTAGTAGTCTAGTAATAGCAGTAGTAAGGAATGGTACAGTTGTAGTTAGCACATCTATTTAGGGATCAGCAAAACTATTAATTCTGAGCAACATTTCATGACTCTTTCTAATTTATATTGTTAGTTGCAGTTGTCTTGCTAGGTTGCAACTTGAGTTTGCATGGATTACCAAGTTTATGCAAATTAGTTATATCTAAGTTTATCATCTACATTAGTTAGATCTAAGTTCGTATTGTACATTAGTTAGATCTAAGTTCGTATTGTACATTAGTTAGATCTAAGTTCGTATTGTACATTAGTTAGATCTAAGTTCGTATTGTACATTAGTTAGATCTAAGTTCGTATTGTACATTAGTTAGATCTAAGTTCGTATTGTACATTAGTTAGATCTAAGTTCGTACTGTACATTAGTTAGATCTAAATTTGTATAGGTAAATTGAAACTAAAGTTTGTACTGACAGCTTAGAAGAGAGATTTTATAGACAAATAAGAAGTTAATTTATATAGATAAGTTAGAAGTGAGTTTGTATACAGGTTAGAACTGTGTACAAATAATTACAACCTAGTTTCAATAGTTCACAGACAATTTATATAGAGGTTCCATCCCTGACAGTGAACTCAAGAAAGCTGTGCCACACACTTAAAGCCATTACAGAGAAGTACAGACAGAATTAAAAAATATAGACAGAACTACAGAGTACAGACAGAACGACAAACAATTACAGAGAAATACAGACATAATTAGAGTACAGACATAACTACAGACAATTATATAGAAGTACAGACAGAAATACAGACAATTACAGAGAAGTACAGACATAATTACAGAGTACAGATAGAACTGCAGACAATTACAGACATAATTACAGATAGAACTGCAGACAATTACATAGAAGTACGGCCATAATTACAGAGCACAGACAAAATACAGAGAAGTACAGACAGAATTAAAGGTACAGAGAGAATTACAAAGCCTTCGTTATCAACTTTAAGTAGTAATGAAGATATTACAAAAAAAAATGAAAAATTGAACAAATTATCCAGTAAATTCTCATACAAATGATTAGAGTGCATGATGATTAGCTAGAGTGCATGATGGTTAGCTAGAGTGCATGTTGAATAGCTAGAGTGCAGATGATTAGCTAGAGCGCATGTTCAATAGCTAGAGTGCATGTTCAATAGCTAGAGTGCATGATGATTAGCTAGAGTGCATGATGGTTAGCTAGAGTGCATGTTCAATAGCTAGAGTGCAGATGATTAGCTAGAGTGCATGTTCAATAGCTAGAGTGCATGATGATTAGCTAGAGTGCATGTTCAATAGCTAGAGTGCATGATGATTAGCTAGAGTGCATGATGATTACCTAGAGTGTATATTCAATAGCTAGAGTGCATGTTCATTAGCTAGAGTGCATGTCTTTACTAGAGTGCATGTCTTACTAGCTAGAGTGCATGTGTTACTAGCTAGTGCATGTCTTTACTAGAGTGCATGTATTTACTAGCTAGAGTGCACGTGTTTACTAGAGTGCATGTCTTTATTAGCTAGTGCATGTCTTACTACCTAGAGTGCATGTGTTTACTAGAGTGAATGTGTTTACTACCTAGAGTGCATGTTTACTAAAGTGAATGTCTTTACTACCTTTCTTTGCTAGCAAGTGCATGTCTTTACTAGAGTGCATGTTTACTAAATTTATGAGCAGGATATCGGAAAAAAAATTGGGATATTGTAGAATTTCTACATTAAAATATTCTGAAATTTAAGGAAACACCCTTAAAGGTAATATTCTCGAAATTTAAGGTAATATTCAAAGTAATATTCTCGAAATTTAAGGTAATATTCAAGTTCAAGGCAATATTCTTGAAGTTGAAAGTAATTTTTTAAATGCAATATTCTTTAAGTTCAAGGTGAGATTCTTGAAGTTAAAGTAATATTGTTCAGGTTAATATTCTTTAAGTTCTAAGTATTATTCTTCAAGTTCAAGGTAATGTTCTTGAAGTTAGAGTAATATTCTTCATGTTCAAGGTAATGTTTTTAAAGTTAAAGTAATATTCTTATAGTTCTAAGTAATATTCTTCAGGTTCAAGGTAATATTCTTTACGTTGTAAGTAATATTCTTCAGGTTCAAAGTAATAGTCTTTACGTTCTAAGTAATATTCTTCAAGTTCAAATAAATAATATTCTTTAAGTTAAAGTAATATTATTTAAGTTCATGGTAATATTCTTGAAATTAAAATAATATTCTCCAAGTTTATTCTTGAATAAGATATTTCAATGCTATTTTCGAACTATTTCAAAACATTTTGAAACTGAAGAGGGAATATTCTAACATTTACAGGATACCCGTACATTGATAGTTTGAAATATGAAGTTAGGAAAACCTAAACAAGGGATAGTCTCTAGTGTGATAATATTCCCTCTGAATACAAAATAAATTTATGTATGACATATTGTGAAATTCAGGTGAGGATAGTTTTATATTTTAAGGAGAATATATTGAACTTTCAGTGAGGATAATCTTCAATTTATGTGAGGATAATCTTCAATTTGTGAGGATAGTTTTCAATTTGTGAGAATAGTCTTCAATTTATGTGAGGATAGTCTTCAATTTATGTGAGGATAGTCTTTAATTTATGTGAGGATAGTCTTCAATTTATGTGAGGATAGTCTTCAATTTGTGAGGATAGTCTTCAATTTATGTGAGGATAGTCTTCAATTTATGTGAGAATAGTCTTCAATTTAAATGAGGATAGTCTTCAATTTATGTGAGGATAGTCTTCAATTTATGTGAGAATAGTCTTCAATTTATGTGAGGATAGTCTTCAATTTATGTGAGGATAGTCTTCAATTTATGTAAGGATAGTCTTCAATTTATGTGAGAATAGTCTTCAATTTATGTGAGGATAGTCTTCAATTTATGTGAGGATAGTTTGTGAGAATAGTCTTCAATTTATGTGAGGATAATCTTCAATTTGTGAGGATAGTTTTCAATTTGTGAGGATAGTTTTCAATTTGTGAGGATAGTCTTCAATTTTTGTGAGGATAGTCTTCAATTTATGTGAGGATAGTCTTCAATTTATGTGAGGATAGTCTTCAATTTGTGAGGATAGTCTTCAGTTTATGTTAGAATAGTCTTCAATTTGTGAGGATAGTCTTCAATTTATGTGAGAATAGTCTTCAATTTGAGTAAGGATGATTCGTAATGGGTTAAAACTATTGATATACAAATATAAATGAAAGTATGGTAAAATTTAAGAGTATTTTGAAGGTGAGACTAGGATTTTAAAATGACATGCACAAAAGTGTTACTAGTAGTGAGGATTGTCTCAAAATTGACAGGATATTCTGAAAGTGAAATATCGAAAAAAAGTATGTGAAGATCAGAAATTAGTCTATCATTCAGTGAAGCAAACACTGTGAATAGTGATAAAAACAGTTTGACAAATGTGTTTGACAATGGTTGGAGGACCTCTTGAGTACGTGCCTAATATACGTCAGTCAACTTTCCTGCACCGCTCATCTCTTATTAGGAAACAGTTGTCAGTACTCTTAGTCTATATATAAACTCCTCAGTACTATAACATGTTTTGCTCATCAGAAAATATAAAATTTTACGACACCAAAAAGAAATTTAGTGAAAAAATCTTTGTTGCTATGTTACTGACCTCATCTTGTAGCCACATTCTGGCAGTGATATCACAGTGGTAGATGATGACAGTGGTAGATGGTAGTGGTAGAGGTCGATGGTGGTTGTGGTAGTGGTGGGTGGGTGGGTATTGAGAGGGGCTGCCTACCCCCTCTGTCCCTGGGATGCCTAGCCCAAGCCACCTCCCCCCCCTAGGCCTACTCACCCCCACGTCCTCCAGTTTCTACATCCTCCCACACTAATTATAACCTCAATTTCCATTATAACTTCGCAATTATCCAGTTTTATCACACTGAACGGCCCTCCCTCCTCCCAAAAAATCACTTAAAATTTTTCCATCCAAATCCAGTGTTTCACTAATACAAACTGCCCCACTTTTCCCTGGGCGGTATTTTCTCGCTTAGGTGATTGTAGTGTGCAGTGTTCCCTCACTGAGAAGCCCTCACACAGCAGGTGAGAGTGCCAGGTGTGGGGAGGGGACGAGCACCTCCTCTCCCCTGGGCGTGCTCACGGCCAGTGAATGAGTCGATACAAGCACAGCCTGCCTCCTCTCCTCCATACTTGCTACACACTCACTAGTAACTCATTTCATTTATCCTAAACGGAGGTTTTATTGAAGCCTTTGACATTTTGGCATATATAAAACAGAAAGTCATGCCACTAGATTTTATTTAATAGACCCATTTTTGCTAGAGTATTAGCATAAAATTGGCTGGATATTGAAGGAGGTAGGATAGGCAGGCAGTTGTGAGAGCTTCACCGCCGTACTACACTAGCGTGCTTCACCTCTAATCTGTTTCGCTCAACTTCGTCACTTCCACAGTGTTTCGTATGAGAGCTTACTATGCGCGTAAAGCCTCTAAACGATGGATATTTACCAGGATTCATTGTGTAGCATGTCAGTATGGTGATGGTACACGCGAGGGCTCAGCACTGAGCCACATAACACATGACACTGATAGTAACACAAGATACATTAGGAATCATCTGCAGTGAACGACTCCACAAGCAGAGGTAATTTTTCTTACATGGCGTAAAATACATAGGTTAAACCAGACCTCTCATTTGTAACATATATAATCGTATATTCCTTTTTCAGTTGATCTATATATATATAATGATATAATCTCCCCATTATTTAGAACGATATTAAAACTGGGATCTTTGTTTTGAGCTCTGGGTGAGGTATCGTAGTGGGGGAGGGATACCCCTGACATCTGGGGTCTGGAGTGGGGGTATCGTGGTGGGGGGTTACCCCTCACGTGGGGTTACCTGTAGGTTACCTGTAGTCACCTCCGGAGGTCACCACTCCCGTGGACTGATCCTGGACCAGGCCTCCTGGTAGGTGACCTGATCAATCTATCTGATGGGACCCGCCTCCCGCAGGTCAACGTATGCACCACAGCCAGGATAATCAGGAACTGTGTTGAGGAATTTGCCGAATTCTCTCTTGAAGAGAACCAGGGTCCTGTTGCTATTACCCATTATACTACCATGAGGATATGATAAATCTAAACAACGTCACATTGTTATACAAAATATTTCTTTCCATCATTGATTCTTACTTATCCTTCACTTAGCCCTAATGGTTAATATATAATGTTTAATATATCATGATTAATATATCATGATTAATATATAATGGTTAATATATAATGTTTAATATATCATGATTAATATATCATGATTAATATATAATGGTTAATATATCATGGTTAATATATAATGTTTAATATATCATGATTATTATATCATGATTAATATATAATGGTTAATATATCATGGTTAATATATAATGTTTAATATATCATGATTAATATATCATGATTAATATATAATGGTTAATATATCATGATTAATATATCATGATTAATATATAATGGTTAATATATAATGGTTAATATATAATGGTTAATATATCATGGTTAATATATAATGTTTAATATATCATGATTAATATATCATGATTAATATATAATGGTTAATATATCATGGTTAATATATAATGTTTAATATATCATGATTAATATATCATGATTAATATATAATGGTTAATATATCATGGTTAATATATAATGTTTAATATATCATGATTAATATATCATGATTAATATATAATGGTTAATATATCATGGTTAATATATAATGTTTAATATATCATGATTAATATATCATGATTAATATATAATGGTTAATATATAATGGTTAATATATAATGGTTAATATATAATGGTTAATATATAATGGTTAATATATAATGGTTAATATATCATGATTAATATATCATGGTTAATATATAATGGTTAATATATAATATTTAATATATCATGATCAATATATCATGATTAATATATAATGGTTAATATATCATGGTTAATATATAATGGTTAATATATAATAGTTAATATATAATGGTTAATATATAATGGTTAATGTATCATGGTTAATGTATCATGGTTAATATATAATGGTTAATATATAATGGTTAATATATAATGGTTAATATATCATGGTTAATGTATCATGGTAAATATAGCATGGTTAATATAGCATGGTTAATATATAATGGTAATATGTAATGGTTAATACATCATGGTAAACTAAGATAGAGCAACTTACAAGGTACATAAGACAGCACATGGAGTGAAGGTACATAAGACAGAACATGGAGTGAAGGTACGTAAGACAGCACATGGAGTGAAGGTACATAAGACAGCACATGGAGTGAAGGTACATAAGACAGCACATGGAGTGAAGGTACATAAGACAGCACATGGAGTGAAGGTACATAAGACAGCACATGGAGTGAAGGTACATAAGACAGCACATGGAGTGAAGGTACATAAGACAGCACATGGAGTGAAGGTACATAAGACAGCACATGGAGTGAAGGTACATAAGACAGCACATGGAGTGAAGGTACATAAGACAGCACATGGAGTGAAGGTACATAAGACAGCACATGGAGTGAAGGTACATAAGACAGCACATAGAGTGAAGGTACATAAGACAGCACATGGAGTGAAGGTACATAAGACAGCACATGGAGTGACCTGCCAGTATGGTGCTGCTTCCAAGGCGACTTTCTTAACAATACTTTCCATCAAAAACATCATCATAATATATATTTTTAAAGGGGTGGAGGGGTTAGCCAGTGGAAGGCCTCGGTCAGATGACCAAAAGCTCCAGCTCCTGGTCATTAAATGACTAATACCGGCGTCAGCAAACACTTGTCCTGTTACCTGACATACGGGGTTATCTATATAATTAAGACGTGTCAGGACACACTTGTCCTGTCTCCTGACAATAAAACATCAAAAGCATGGGTTTCCCTAGCTGAAAAACATGTTAAGAATAGTTGCAAACTCACTTGTTTAGCAGCAGAAATAGATAATGTGCCTTAAAACAGCGTCCACAACCTGCACAACACTCGCCTACTTTCCCTCCAAATCTTGAATTTTACACTATGACAACAGTCTTCGGAAACTCTTAACAAGGTCTCAAATACATTTATTGTTCTTTATTAATATTAATTATTATAATAAACTATAACTAGAGAACATTAACCAGTTATATAATAATGACAAAACTATTTGGGGCATAATAAGATACCTGGTGAAAACGTATTGGAACATTCTGATCAAGAGAGCATCAAGAAGCGTGAATTTTAATGTCTTCATACAATGTTAATTAATTAAGTCCTTTATCAATGCTTCTGACTTTCAGTAAAACAATGATGGTTTGCTGATCCTACACTGCTTCTTCCTTCACTATACATTGTATTTATTCACTACACAGAACCTTGTATACACTGTACGAAATCCGGGGGTCCACTGTATATTAATTAAGTCAAAAAATAAGGATATACGTACAGAGATAAGAGATACACAAGAGGGACAGTTCTCAAATTTTCACAACCAAATTTATCACACATTAATATAAGTGACTCAAGGGGCAGATCTGCTTCAGTGGAAGGCCTCGGTCAGATGACCAAAAGCTCCAGCTCTAGGTCTGTATGACCCCTGTGGTTTAGCGCTTCTATTTGATTATAATAATAATAATTCAGCTCTAGGTCATTATATGACTAAGACCTAACCTAAGATTTGCTTTATTGGAGACGCCCTCTCACACAGGCCTCCAGGACCATGACAAACTGGATAAATTAATTAAACATTAAACAAAAAGAAGGTTGAGTATAATTTTGTTTTTTCAAACAGACGTTTACGAAACATTGTCAGAAAGGAACTTGAAAACAAACTTGATGAAAGAAGAACTGTACAAGTAGGAACTAGCAGAGCCATTATCCATCATAATGATGTGTCAAGCCAAACATATCTATGGTGAAAGTAACAAGGTCAGCAGACTGCAAGATGTTGTTACTGCTAGGCTAGGTTATAAGTATCTCTGGCAGTACTGCTAGACTAAGGCTAGGTTATAAGTATCTCTGGCAGTACTGTTGTTACTGCTAGACTAAGGCTAGGTTATAAGTATCTCTGGTAGTACTGTTGTTACTGCTAGACTAAGGCTAGGTTATAAGTATCTCTGGCAGTACTGTTGTTACTGCTAGACTAAGGCTAGGTTATAAGTATCTCTGGCAGTACTGCTAGACTAAGGCTAGGTTTTAAGTATCTCTGGTAGTACTGTTGTTACTGCTAGACTAAGGCTAGTTTATAAGTATCTCTGGTAGTACTGTTGTTACTGCTAGACTAAGGCTAGGTTATAAGTATCTCTGGCAGTACTGTTGTTACTGCTAGACTAAGGCTAGGTTATAAGTATCACTGGCAGTACTGTTGTTACTGTTAGACTAAGGCTAGGTTATAAGTATCACTGGCAGTACTGTTGTTACTGCTAGACTAAGGCTAGGTTATAAGTATCTCTGGCAGTACTGTTGTTACTGCTAGACTAAGGCTAGGTTATAAGTATCACTGGCAGTACTGTTGTTACTGTTAGACTAAGGCTAGGTTATAAGTATCTCTGGTAGTACTGTTGTTACTGCTAGACTAAGGCTAGGTTATAAGTATCTCTGGCAGTACTGTTGTTACTGCTAGACTAAGGCTAGGTTATAAGTATCTCTGGCAGTACTGTTGTTACTGCTAGACTAAGGCTAGGTTATAAGTATCACTGGCAGTACTGTTGTTACTGTTAGACTAAGGCTAGGTTATAAGTATCACTGGCAGTACTGTTGTTACTGTTAGACTAAGGCTAGGTTATAAGTATATCTGGCAGTACTGTTATTACTACTAGACTAAGGCTAGGTTATAAGTATCTCTGGCAGTACTATTGTTACTGCTAGACTAAGGCTAGGTTATAAGTATATCTGGCAGTACTGTTGTTACTGCTAGACTAAGGCTAGGTTATAAGTATATCTGGCAGTACTGTTGTTACTGCTAGACTAAGGCTAGGTTATAAGTATCTCTTTCAGTACTGCTGTTACTGCTAGACTAAAGCTAGGTTATAAGTATCTCTGGAAGAACTGTTGTTACTGCTAGACTAAGGCTAGGTTATAAGTATCTCTGGCAGTACTGTTTTACTGCTAGACTAAGGCTAGGTTATAAGTATCTCTGGCAGTACTGTTTTACTGCTAGACTTAAGGCTAGGTTATTAGTATCTCTGGCAGTTCTGTTGTTACTGCTAGACTAAGGCTAGGTTATAAGTTTCTATGGCAGTACTGTTGTTACTGCTAGACTTAAGGCTAGGTTATAAGTAGCTCCGGCAGTTCTGTTGTTACTGCTAGACTAAGGCTAGATTATAAGTATCTCTAGCAGTACTTTTGTTACTGCTAGACTTAAGGCTAGGTTATAAGTAGCTCCGGCAGTTCTGTTGTTACTGCTAGACTAAGGCTAGGTTATAAGTATCTCTTTCAGTACTGCTGTTACTGCTAGACTAAGGCTAGGTTATAAGTATCTCTAGCAGTACTTTTGTTACTGCTAGACTTAAGGCTAGGCTATAAGTATCTCTGGCAGGACTGTTGTTACTGCTAGACTAAGGCTAGGTTATAAGTATCTCTGGCAGAACTGTTGTTACTGCTAGACTAAGGCTAGGTTATAAGTATCTCTAGCAGTACTTTTGTTACTGCTAGACAAAGGCTAGGTTATAAGTATCTCTAGCAGTACTTTTGTTACTGCTAGACTAAGGCTAGGTTACAAGTATCTCTGGTAGTACTGTTGTTACTGCTAGACTAAAGCTAGGTTATAAGTAGCTCCGGCAGTTCTGTTGTTACTGCTAGACTAAGGCTAGGTTATAAGTATCTCTGGCAGTACTGTTGTTACTGCTAGACTAAGGCTAGGTTATAAGTATCTCTGGCAGTACTGCTGTTACTGCTAGACAAAGGCTAGGTTATAAGTATCTCTGGCAGTATTGTTGTTACTGCTAGACTAAGCTAGTTATAAGTAGTCTATGAGATGTAGCTAGGTAAGTATCCTGGCAGTACTGTTGTTACTGCTAGACTAAGGCTAGGTTATAAGTATCTCTGGCAGTACTGTTGTTACTGCTAGACTAAGGCTAGGTTATAAGTATCTCTGGCAGTACTGTTGTTACTGCTAGACTAAGGCTAGGTTATAAGTATCTCTGGCAGTACTGTTGTTACTGCTAGACTAAGGCTAGGTTATAAGTATCTCTGGCAGTACTGTTGTTACTGCTAGACTAAGGCTAGGTTATAAGTATCTCTGGCAGTACTGTTGTTACTGCTAGACTAAGGCTAGGTTATAAGTATCTCTGGCAGTACTGCTGTTACTGCTAGACTAAGGCTAGGTTATAAGTATCTCTGGCAGTACTGCTGTTACTGCTAGACTAAGGCTAGGTTATAAGTATCTCTGGCAGTACTGCTGTTACTGCTAGACTAAGGCTAGGTTATAAGTATTTCTGGCAGTACTGTTGTTACTGCTAGACTAAGGCTAGGTTATAAGTATCTCTGGCAGTATTGTTGTTACTGCTAGACTAAGGCTAGGTTATAAGTATCTCTGGCAGTACTGTTGTTACTGCTAGACTAAGGCTAGGTTATAAGTATCTCTGGCAGTACTGCTGTTACTGCTAGACTAAGGCTAGGTTATAAGTATCTCTGGCAGTACTGTTGTTACTGCTAGACTAAGGCTAGGTTATAAGTATTTCTGGCAGTACTGTTGTTACTGCTAGACTAAGGCTAGGTTATAAGTATCTCTGGAAGTACTGTTGTTACTGCTAGACTTAGGCTAGGTTATAAGTATCTCTGGAAGTACTGTTGTTACTGCTAGACTAAGGCTAGGTTATAAGTATCTCTGGAAGTACTGTTGTTACTGCTAGACTAAGGCTAGGTTATAAGTATCTCTAGCAGTACTGTTGTTACTGCTAGACTAAGGCTAGGTTATAAGTATCTCTGGCAGTATTGTTGTTACTGCTAGACTAAGGCTAGGTTATAAGTATCACTGGCAGTACTGTTGTTACTGCTAGACTAAGGATAGGTTATAAGTATCTCTGGCAGTACTGTTGTTACTGCTAGACTAAGGCTAGGTTATAAGTATTTCTGGCAGTACTGTTAGTTACGTTCTAGTATAACTAAGGCTAGGTTATAAGTATCTCTGGCAGTACTGTTGTTACTGCTAGACTTAGGCTAGGTTATAAGTATCTCTGGAAGTACTGTTGTTACTGTTAGACTAAGGCTAGGTTATAAGTATCTCTGGCAGTACTGTTGTTACTGCTAGACTAAGGCTAGGTTATAAGTATCTCTGACAGTACTGTTACTGCTAGACTAAGGCTAGGTTATAAGTATCTCTGGCAGTACTGTTGTTACTGCTAGACTAAGGCTAGGTTATAAGTATCTCTGGCAGTACTGTTGTTACTGCTAGACTAAGGCTAGGTTATAAGTATCTCTGACAGTACTGTTGTTACTGCTAGACTAAGGCTAGGTTATAAGTATCTCTGGCAGTATTGCTGTTACTGCTAGACTAAGGCTAGGTTATAAGTATCTCTGGCAGTACTGCTGTTACTGCTAGACTAAGGCTAGGTTATAAGTATCTCTGGCAGTAATGTTGTTACTGCTAGACTAAGACTAAGGCTAGGTTATAAGTATCTCTAGCAGTACGATTTGTCTGTCTGTCCACAAAGTGTGGACGAACAGGGCCATACACTGGAGCATTATATCTTAGTGTCCAAACACACAATCTTTCAGGGACACCTCCATGCAAATTTTACAGTATATGGCAAAAACACCTCATTGTTAATGATATATATATAATCTTGAGGTTGTATCTACTTTTTGCATCTACTAAATGAATTAACAGTTTTTATAGAGACTGCAACTCATAGTTATGACCACAGTTTTTTAATGGTAATAAGATATTTTTTTTGAGATTGTATTCCATGCTGTTATGCGTATATTAACTACATGAAGTAATTGTAAAATACGAAATGACTAATATTTCTTTCTATTGATGTAATAATGCTGAGTGGGGCGTGAGAGTGTGATCTCTGCGGCTGCACTATAAACTAACCCCTCAGGGTGTTATATATAATTTTCCACCATTTCAGAAGTCAAGACTCATGTGATGTTGAGTCTGTGGTCAGTCTTTCAGGCCTGAGGGACTGACCTCCTACCAAGGGTGACCAACTGATAACGTCAAAACTACTACGAGAGACTGTCGACCCAAACTAAATAGTACCAGTCGGTATTATTGTAGTCGGCAAGGTAGTAAGTCGTGCAATAACTTTTCCAAACTTAGTACGAGTTAAGTTCAGAAGTTCCATTAACATGCGCTAAACCTCTATCTCTATGGGTCCTACAGCATTGCTTAGGATATATATATATATATATATATATATATATATATATATATATATATATATATATATATATATATATATATATATATATATATATATATATATATATATATATATATATATATATATATATATATATATATATATATATATATATATGCAAAAATATCACAGTAAACAGGTGATATCAAAATATGCAAGACAACCACATTGAAAAAATAGAGGAATTCCAAGCGCTTTCGTGACTACTCACATTATCAAGGAACTATAAAAGGAAACATGACAAGAAGGCTTATAAAGAGGCAGAATACACCTCACAGTCACATAACACTAACAAAGACTACACCTCACAGTCACATCACACTAACAAGACAACACTCACAGTAGCGTAACATCTCACGACTCTGTGAAGAGGAACATAAGAAAGGACCTGAAACTCTTCCCAAGAATTAAGATTAGTCCAATTTATCATTAAATTCTTCCCAAATTTTATTAAATGAATCCAATTTATATAAACCAAAAGAAATATTCATATTATTTTCATAACTACTTTTAATGAAACATGATTCTATTATATTCCTCTCAACCATGGACTTGCTTGATACAACCTTCTCAGCATTTTGAAAATCAATTGGATGGTTAAAATCTCTCACATGAATAAATAGAGCATTAGAATCTTGTCCAGTTCTAATGCTATATTTATGTTGTTTTAATCTTAGTTCAAGACTTTTACCAGTTTGACCATAATAAACTTTATCGCATATTTTACAGGGAATCTTATAGACACATCCGTCAGCATTTTGGGGGGAATTTTTTATCAAAAGTCTTTTTACTGTATCAAGATTTTTAAATACAACTTTGATATTAAAATTCTTAAGAAAGGAAGGCATATCAACGCTACTGTGAGGTGTAGTCTTTGTTAGTGTGATGTGACTGTGAGGTGTAGTCTCGCCCCTTATATAAGCCTTCTTGTCATGTTTCCTTTTATAGTTCCTTGATAATGTGAGTAGTCACGAAAGCGCTTGGAATTCCTCTATTTTTCATAGTGGTTGTCTTGCATATATATATATATATATATATATATATATATATATATATATATATATATATATATATATATATATATATATATATATATAATATATATATATATATATATATATATATATATATATATATATATATATATATATATATATATATATATATATATATATATATAGCCAGATTATAGGAGGTGAACCATCCTTACCAGCACCTGGTAGATGAACTCATTTAACTTAAGTGGTTCACCTGGGGTGTTCCCAGGTGTATCGGCAAAGAATTTTCAGGACAACAAGGACAGGGAGTATGTTAGAAACTAGAAGCCTCAGGACGTCCAGGGTCGCTATGAGGTGATCTTGTTGATATATGAGGTGATCTTGTTGATATATGAGGTGATCTTGTTGATATATGAGGTGAGCTTGTTGATATATGAGGTGAGCTTGTTGATATATGAGGTGAGGTTGTTGATATATGAGGTGAGGTTGTTGATATATGAGGTGAGGTCGTTGATATATGAGGTGAGGTCGTTGATATATGAGGTGAGGTCGTTGATATGTGAGGTGAGGTTGTTGATATATGAGGTGAGGTCGTTGATATATGAGGTGAGGTCGTTGATATCTGAGGTGAGGTTGTTTATATATGAGGTGAGGTTGTTGATATATGAGGTGAGGTTGTTGATATATGAGGTGAGGTTGTTGATATCTGAGGTGAGGTCGTTGATATATGAGGTGAGGTTGTTGATATATGAGGTGAGGTCGTTGATATATGAGGTGAGGTCGTTGAAAATGAGGTGAGGTTGTTGATATATGAGGTGAGGTCGTTGATATATAGGTGAGGTTGTTGATATATGAGGTGAGGTCGTTGATATATGAGGTGAGGTCGTTGATATCTGAGGTGAGGTTGTTTATATATGAGGTGAGGTTGTTGATATATGAGGTGAGGTTGTTGATATATGAGGTGAGGTTGTTGATATATGAGGTGAGGTTGTTGATATATGAGGTGAGGTCGTTGATATATGAGGTGAGGTTGTTGATATATGAGGTGAGGTCGTTGATATATGAGGTGAGGTTGTTGATATATGAGGTGAGGTCGTTGATATATGAGGTGAGGTTGTTGATATATGAGGTGAGGTCGTTGATATATGAGGTGAGGTCGTTGATATCTGAGGTGAGGTTGTTTATATATGAGGTGAGGTTGTTGATATATGAGGTGAGGTTGTTGATATCTGAGGTGAGGTCGTTGATATATGAGGTGAGGTCGTTGATATCTGAGGTGAGGTCGTTGATATATGAGGTGAGGTTGTTGATATCTGAGGTGAGGTCGTTGATATCTGAGGGAGGTCGTTGATATATGAGGTGAGGTTGTTGATATCTGAGGTGAGGTCGTTGATATCTGAGGTGAGGTCGTTGATATCTGAGGTGAGGTCGTTGATATCTGAGGTGAGGTCGTTGATATCTGAGGTGAGGTCGTTGATATCTGAGGTGAGGTCGTTGATATCTGAGGTGAGGTCGTTGATATCTGAGGTGAGGTCGTTGATATCTGAGGTGAGGTCGTTGATATCTGAGGTGAGGTTGTTGAGGTGAGGTTGTTGATATATGAGGTGAGGTTGGCCATTACATGAAATTATCATTATATTTGTTACCCACCTATATATATAATCATAATTATAAGCCCTAATAATGGATCATATTAATTTACCACCTTTTTTAACCATTCTTATACATAATATTGATGGAAATTACTAGAAACGGACAGAGAAATAGGATTCCTCAGACGGTATCTAAACATTGTCATATTCGAAGATCCCTGTTGGCTGGATTGCTCACACACACACACACACACACACACACACACACACACACACACACACACACACACCAGAGTAGAACCACTGACAGGTCAAGAACCAGAAGCGTACAATGGTGTCGTGTCTTCCAGTATTTTTTTGGTGGTTTCAAGGGATTAAGATCACAACACATCAAGCAGATGTTCAAGCCAGCAGTCCCAGATGTCGCAGAGCGTCTCCTGTCAGAGCTCACAATGTTTACCATGAACTGCCTCGTTGGTGGTGTTCCTGCACCTGTCTCGTTGGTGGTGTTCCTGCGTCTGTCTCGTTGGTGGTGTTCATGCATCTGTCTCGTTGGTGGTGTTCATGCATCTGTCTCGTTGGTGGTGTTCCTGCACCTGTCTCGTTGGTGGTGTTCCTGCACCTGTCTCGTTGGTGGTGTTCCTGCGTCTGTCTCGTTGGTGGTGTTCATGCATCTGTCTCGTTGGTGGTGTTCCTGCACCTGTCTCGTTGGTGGTGTTCCTGCATCTGTCTCGTTGGTAGTGTTCCTGCACCTGTCTCGTTGGTGGTGTTCCTGCACCTGTCTCGTTGGTGGTGTTCCTGCACCTGTCTCGTTGGTGGTGTTCCTGCACCTGTCTCGTTGGTGGTGTTCCTGCGTCTGTCTCGTTGGTGGTGTTCATGCATCTGTCTCGTTGGTGGTGTTCCTGCACCTGTCTCGTTGGTGGTGTTCCTGCGTCTGTCTCGTTGGTGGTGTTCATGCATCTGTCTCGTTGGTGGTGTTCCTGCACCTGTCTCGTTGGTGGTGTTCCTGCATCTGTCTCGTTGGTGGTGTTCCTGCACCTGTCTCGGTGGTGTTCCTGCACCTGTCTCGTTGGTGGTGTTCCTGCATCTGTCTCGTTGGTGGTGTTCCTGCACCTGTCTCGTTGGTGGTGTTCCTGCGTCTGTCTCGTTGGTGGTGTTCATGCATCTGTCTCGTTGGTGGTGTTCCTGCACCTGTCTCGTTGGTGGTGTTCCTGCCTGTCTCGTTGGTGGTGTTCCTGCACCTGTCTCGTTGGTGGTGTTCCTGCACCTGTCTCGTTGGTGGTGTTCCTGCACCTGTCTCGTTGGTGGTGTTCCTGCACCTGTCTCGTTGGTGGTGTTCCTGCGTCTGTCTCGTTGGTGGTGTTCATGCATCTGTCTCGTTGGTGGTGTTCCTGCACCTGTCTCGTTGGTGGTGTTCCTGCACCTGTCTCGTTGGTGGTGTTCCTGCACCTGTCTCGTTGGTGGTGTTCCTGCACCTGTCTCGTTGGTGGTGTTCCTGCACCTGTCTCGTTGGTGGTGTTCCTGCACCTGTCTCGTTGGTGGTGTTCCTGCACCTGTCTCGTTGGTGGTGTTCCTGCCTGTCTCGTTGGTGGTGTTCATGCACTGTCTCGTTGGTGGTGTTCCTGCACCTGTCTCGTTGGTGGTATTCCTGCACCTGTCTCGTTGGTGGTGTTCCTGCACCTGTCTCGTTGGTGGTGTTCCTGCCTGTCTCGTTGGTGGTGTTCCTGCACCTGTCTCGTTGGTGGTGTTCCTGCACCTGTCTCGTTGGTGGTGTTCCTGCACCTGTCTCGTTGGTGGTGTTCCTGCACCTGTCTCGTTGGTGGTGTTCCTGCACCTGTCTCGTTGGTGGTGTTCCTGCACCTGTCTCGTTGGTGGTGTTCCTGCGTCTGTCTCGTTGGTGGTGTTCCTGCACCTGTCTCGTTGGTGGTGTTCCTGCACCTGTCTCGTTGGTGGTGTTCCTGCACCTGTCTCGTTGGTGGTGTTCCTGCACCTGTCTCGTTGGTGGTGTTCCTGCACCTGTCTCGTTGGTGGTGTTCCTGCACCTGTCTCGTTGGTGGTGTTCCTGCACCTGTCTCGTTGGTGGTGTTCCTGCACCTGTCTCGTTGGTGGTGTTCCTGCACCTGTCTCGTTGGTGGTGTTCCTGCACCTGTCTCGTTGGTGGTGTTCCTGCACCTGTCTCGCCTCCCTTGTTTGGTACATTTCTCTGTGCACTAAAAAAGATGAAGAACTCATTCTCACCGCCATTAGCTACTTCCCCCGCCTTGTTACCTGAGCAGCAGTGAAAACTGTGAACAGTGATGCAGCCATCATGTTGAGACCAAGGAAGCTGGTGTTGGCGATCATGCAAGGTTCTGACACCGTACTGCAGGTGCATGCATCATTAACCTCACCTGCCAGAAATCCCTCATCAAATTGAAGTTCGCAAATGTCTTCATCTCTGTCAAAAGGAATGTTGTATTCTGAGCAGTCCATGGTCACTCTCCTGCTCCTTATTTATTTAGCAACTAGAAACTAGCAACTAGAAACATTTCTTTGAAAAGCACGAAACAGATTCAGGTGAAGGTGTCCATCAATAAAGGTCAACGAGGACCTAACCAACAAGCTTAGTATCTGATTCTTGTATGAGGGAATCAAGGTTTCTCTCTGAACCCTTCGAAATGCGAACTGGTGTCCTCCAATAAATACCATGGAACAAGTCACAGTCGGCTTCAGTGTCATTGATGCCACTGACTGCACTCTTCTCGGTGCCCCACTTAGGTCTTATGACATCAGTGAGATTTTGAAAAAAAAAATTACCTCAAACATATGGAAACCAAGATCAGTGACAGTGAGGCTCATGATAACTTCAGTCTCCTTAACAGGTGGCTATCTCTCCCTATGCTAACTTACTCTTTACAATGCTCTCCATCCTTTGTCAGCCCTTAACCGGGGGAGTATGACTCCCTCTTTAACTTCATGCTAGAAGAAATCCTGAAAATCATACTTTTAGTCAGATTAGGTGGACTGTCATACATACAACGAACTGGTAGAGGAAATCCAAACAGAACATATACTCAATGTAGTAGGAGTGAATGACTAGGGATCATTCACTCTTACCCGGTTGGGGTGAAGGTGACCTCTGCCCATGAATGCTGATTTTGATCCTGACCTTCACCTCCTCTCAGACGTTTACAATAATCAGCTCACATAAGACCATGGCTACAACTATTACACAAATAGTCAAGCACAGTGTTCAGTAACAACACATCAATTTTCAATGTAATCTGGATTGATCCAAAGAGAAGGAGGGTATCTGCGGTTCCTTGTATTAAGATCCCTTGAAGGTTGTGGTTGGTTCCACACTGCCTACAACATCAAGTTTCACAGTGGAAGCTTCGACAGCCTCACCGGACATCAGACAAGACCTAACACGGCCTAATGTAATTCCTTTAAACTTTCCAGGATTTATATTTCCTGGATGATGTAACCATCGCCTCGTTTAATAAAATATAAATAATTTTCAACATGGTGCCACTACGGAAAACAATTACCGGCATTTTATGAAACTTTTCAAAATGTTGGGGAGTTGAGTCAGGATCTGACCTGAATCATAAAATGTTCGTCGCACCATCCAACACATGAAAAAGTTAGGTAATTGAAAGCTAATAACTTCTACATAAAATATATGATAGAGAAATACTTAAGTGCGCACATGTTTCTTCTAGATCATATATTTGGCGTCTGAGGAAAGTTCAGATCCTGTTCTTGTTTTAATCATGTTTACAGGAATACATATATAGGAAAATACCTGGTGTGTGTGTACTCACCTATTGGTACTCTCCTATTTGTGGTTGCAGGGGTCGTGTCACAGCTAATGGCCCCGCCTCTTCGTTGGTCGCTACTAGGTCCACTCTCTCCCTGCTCCAAGAGCTTTATTGTACCTCTTCTTAAAGCTATGTATGGATCCTGCCTCCACTACATCACTCTCCAGCCTATTCCACTTCCTGACAACTCTATAACTCAAGAAATACTTCTTAACATCCCTGTGACTCATCTGAGCTTTCAACTTCCAATTGTGACCCCTTCCATGTTAGTGTGTCCCATCTCTCAAACATTCTATCCCTGTCCACATTGCCAATTCCTATCAGTATTTTATGTTGTTATCATGTCCCTCCTATCCTCCGGTATCGTAAGGTTAATTTCCCTTAACACCTCCTCATAGGACACACCTCTTAACTCCGGGACTAGTCTTGTTGGAAACATTTGCACTTTCTTTAATTTCTTGACTTGCTTTGACCGGGTGTGGGTTCCATACTGGGGCTGCATACTCCAATATGAACCTGACATAAACGGTGCACAGTGTATTAAATGACTCCTTACTCAGATGTCGAAATGCTATTCTTAGGTTTGTGCGTCTCAGATGTGCTCGGTATTATACTCAACCCAAGATTCTTTTCCTTGAGTGAGGTTTGTAGCCTCTGAGCACGTAGCATGTACTCCGTCTCTGTGTGTGTCCTATCATTATTCACATGTTTATCATATATCTTAGTAATTTTTCAATGTTATAGCACTTACCACCTCCTCTTTCAATTTATTCCATTCTTCTACCACTCTTCTGCAACGAAAAAAAAATCCCAGTATCCTATTGGCTCCACCGTGGGCATCTTAAGTGTTTTCCATCGTTTGTTTTAATTCACACGTTTCTTTTTATCTTAGGATCCATTTCACAGCTCTTGGAACTTTTTTTAGCTGATCTCTGTTTTTGAGTAGTCAGCACACAGCGGCTGCATATTCCACATTTAGTCTGTCTTACCTTACAAAAGCTTTGGTTGCGTCTTCACATTCATATATCTGAAAGCCTAGCGAATGTAGTATACGAATCTCTCAAAGACTTATTTATATGATCTTCTGGTAACAGTTTGTTATTAATAATTATTCTTAGATCCATTTGTGTATGATACAAAAATGTTGTCGCAGCCTATCCATCTATCACTTCACTTACTCAACTTATCTAAATAATACTGTAAAGGTTTGGTCATTTTTATTATTTATTCTGAACAAGATTTTCTCATCTACAAATAAATTCATATAGGTTTGTATTCCTTCTATATAAATTAGCAACATTAGAGGAAGGAAGTGATGTGCCTAGAAAATGACACATTCTTCTGATAAACAGTGAAGGTGATATAGAGTAACACATACATTTTAATATTTCTCTAATGTTGTGCACAAGATGTAGCTTTTACCTAATATCGTAAAAACATACATTACTGCTATTCTCTGCAGGAATAACTATAGTAAATTATTTCAAAGTTGTGTTATTATTGGATTGCGCAGTTAAGAAGATAGTGAAGGTGAAAGTCATGGCTGCTGCTCCAGCCAACAAGATGTGACCTGAGCTCTGGACTTGACCTCAGTCTTCCAGCATGGCTGCTGCTCCAGCCAACAAGATGTGACCTGAGCTCTGGACTTGACCATAGTCTTAAAGCATGGCTGAAGGTTAGCTTAGGGAAGCCAAGAATAGGCCGTAGCCTCCTCACCTGTTTTTTTTGTGTATTAATATTGGTAGAATTACCGACAATATGTTCAGTAAACGGATACAAATGTAACTAATGTGACATTGCATTGAGGCAACGGCTTGATAGATCTCCTGGAGAGCGAAACGTTGCCACAATAAAATGTCACATTAGTTGCATTTGTGTTCTTTTGCATTTTTAGTGTTGTGTGAATGTTTCTGCTGTTTCAGGTACATCACACTAGGCAGCATCCCTGCCTGTCTTGTTTATGAGCTAGTATCTCACACTAGGCAGCATCCCTGCCTGTCTTGTTTATGAGCTAGTATCTCACACTATGCAGCATCCCTGCCTGTCTTGTTTATGAGTTAGTATCTCGCACTAGGCAGCATCCCTGCCTGTCTTGTTTATGAGTTAGTATCTCGCACTAGGCAGCATCCCTGCCTGTCTTGTTTATGAGTTAGTATCTCACACTAGGCAGCATCCCTGCCTGTCTTGTTTTGAGTTAGTATCTCGACCAGGCGCATCCCTGCCTGTCTTGTTTATGAGTTAGTATTTCACACTATGCAGCATCCCTGCCTGTCTTGTTTATGAGTTAGTATTTCACACTATGCAGCATCCCTGCCTGTCTTGTTTATGAGTTAGTATTTCACACTAGGCAGCATCCCTGCCTGTCTTGTTTATGAGTTAGTATTTCACACTAGGCAGCATCCCTGCCTGTCTTGTTTATGAGCTAGTATCTCACACTAGGCAGCATCCCTGCCTGTCTTGTTTATGAGTTAGTATCTCACACTATGCAGCATCCCTGCCTGTCTTGTTTATGAGTTAGTATCTCGCACTATGCAGCATCCCTGCCTGTCTTGTTTATGAGTTAGTATTTCACACTAGGCAGCATCCCTGCCTGTCTTGTTTATGAGTTAGTATTTCACACTAGGCAGCATCCCTGCCTGTCTTGTTTATGAGCTAGTATCTCACACTAGGCAGCATCCCTGCCTGTCTTGTTTATGAGTTAGTATCTCGCACTATGCAGCATCCCTGCCTGTCTTGTTTATGAGTTAGTATTTCACACTATGCAGCATCCCTGCCTGTCTTGTTTATGAGCTAGTATCTCACACTAGGCAGCATCCCTGCCTGTCTTGTTTATGAGCTAGTATCTCGCACTAGGCAACATCCCTGCCTGTCTTGTTTAAGAGTTAGTATCTCACACTAGGCAGCATCCCTGCCTGTCTTGTTTATAAGAACATAAGAACATAAGAAAGGAGGAACACTGCAGCAGGCCTGTTGGCCCATACTAGGCAGGTCCTTCACAATCCATCCCACTAACAGAATAATTGCCCAACCTAATTTTCAATTCTACCCAAGAAATAAGCTTTGAAGATTCTATTAACTCAAGTGCGAGTCCCACTCAAATCCAACCCCTCTCACTCATGAATTTATCCAACCTAAATTTGAAACTACCCAAGGTCATAAGAACATAAGAACATAAGAATGGAGGAACACTGCAGAAGGCCTACTGGCCCATACAAGGCAGGTCCTTATCAAAACCACCACTACCTAAGAATTTACTCTTGTACTCACGACACTAATCAAACCCAGCCCCTCCCACTCATATATTTGTCCAATCTCTTTTTAAAGCCACCCAAGGTCCTAGCCTCTATCACCCTACTCGGAAGATTGTTCCACGCATCTACAACTCTGTCTCGAAAACCAGTACTT
>WNWK01018502.1:0-39813 GCA_009830355.1 Cherax destructor
TATAATTGTTTTTTTATTGTCGTTGTTGTTATGGAGCGGCCTTAGAGAGTACATAGTTATAGTTACTCTGGGTTTTACTAACCTACAACCACTACAGGGGGGTCACCAAGGATGTTAGGCGGGCTGTGAGGTATGTGGTAGCGGATTTTTTGTATATGTCATGGGGTATAAGGGAGGTGAAGGGGGAAAGTAGGGTGAAGACACTTGCGGCGTGTGTGTACCGTACTGTATGCAGGAATAGGCTTCTATATGGGAGGGTGTGGGTGTCAAGTTTTCCAGAGGGTTACCATGATCTGACAGTGGGTGGTTTGATAAGGTAGGGGTAGGATAGTACTGAAATGGGCTGGCTGGGTGGGGTTGTTGTGGAGTGAGCGTCAATGGTAGCTGAAAATGCTGGTGTGCAGTTGTTTTGCATGTGAGGGGATGTAGTGGGGAGGTGGACGAAAGACCTATGGCCTATAAGAGGCTGGGGTTATGACTTTGGACTTCGGGTACGGCTTGGGTCTGTAAGGAGTGAGTGATTGGTTTTAGTATTTTTTCCTTTTTTATTTTATTTATTTATTTATTTATTTATTTATTTTCGATTGTGTTTTTGATAGACTGCAGACGGTCAGGGACAGGCAAAGGAGGCTTTCTGAAGTGCCAGGGGCTTTTTTGTTTTTCAATATTTGGTTAAGAAAGGTTCTACCTATGGATGTTATGTACGTTTTTTAGGAGTTTAGTTCCTGTGTGGGAGTGTATATGTTACACAACTGCTTTTTGATGTTATGGTGTTGTGCCGGGGCATACTGTGAGGTTAGTTATACGATTAACCACTGTCAAGCACATGTCTTAGTCACTCTGTTTTAACTGAGTTACCTTTTTCATTTTCATATGTATGTTTTTGGGGGTGAGGAGGGAGGTTGTGTGTGATGTCGCACTGTGTGCGCATAAACTTTTTATTAAAAACAATGTCGATATGATCACGACAAAATATGTCGATATGATCACGACCAAATTTTTAGACTTTGTGATGGTGCAAGCTGGGATGTGGCAAGGAATACATATTTTGTTTTTGGTTAATATCTCATATTTTTGTGATTTCACTTAGGTTATGTTTATAGGAGATAGTCTTATAGAGGGAAATATTTTATTTTCATGGTTTTGTTTAATTTTGTTATCGTTTTTGGCCGACTTATTTTTATTGCATGTGTATAATGTACGGTTTTTAAATGAATTATCTTTGTAAATATATTAAGGTGCTGTATATACAAATAGTTAGAATTATTATGGGTATAGGTATTTGCTATATGAGAAATATTCTTTACTATTATTGTCTTGTTCTTGTTGTGGAATATGAAGGATTCAACTATGTGTACTGGGCTTTTGTGTTAATATTTTTTTGTCAACAAGTTGTTCATATGGGGGTAGGTCTGTTGCCTGGGTGATAGGTTTTTTTAAATGTTTTAGTTTTTTCTTTGTTTGGTTTACATGAAGGTTGTCATGTATGTAAAAGTTGGAGTTTTATGAGTTTTTTTTGGAAAACTTTTGGTTTTAGTAAAAGTGCATTGTGTGAATAATTGTTATTTAGGGTTTTTGTACAAGGAACGTGTTGTGTACGTGATGACTGTGGTTATAATTTTTCAAGTTTCCATTTCGTATGATGTTTATGTTTTTGTTACGTGTTTTTGTATAATTTTGTCTTTTTAAATAAAAAAAATTAACATTGGTCAACAACCAAAATGCTTCCAACGTCAGAGTAACAATTTCCAAATAATTTTAGGTCACTGATAATGAATATCATGGTTAAAATTTTTTGTTAGCTCTACTTTTCAATATAGAGCTAAGTGTCACAACAGGTTGCAACAGGCTTGCGGCAGTGTGTTTCTTACCAACACTCACAGTCTCACTGACCTTCATTATTGTTCCAGCAGTCATACAAGGTGCTTGTGCTCTCCAAGTTTATATTTTGAGGTGAAAGGTTGGTGATTGTCTTAGCCAAACACTTTTTAAACTTATAATAAATATTCACTGAGCAAGCTATTGATATGCATGTGAGGCATATTATATTAATTTTATTTTCCTACTGAATGATATAAATACTTCTGGTTAGTTGTCATGATCTGTATTATTATGATAAACTAATGAATAAATTTTCTGTTTATCTTCTAATTCTTTGTTGTTTTCTTCTTTCAGATGATCTTTATATTTGATTTACTTTGCTACCCTAGATTTTACCACTTTAATAATAAACCTTTTAATTATATTTGTTTGGTTAGTACCCTATCCGTTGCAATCCTCTTAAGATATATAATATGTCGGATAACTGGACCAGGATACTGACTTTGTTGCAAAAGCCCAGTAACTTGTGTGAATATTGCAGACTTGTGTGAATATTGCAGACAACTTCTGCTACATTTGTGGTGAGGTGACCTTTGCATCACAGACGCGCCATATAACTGCTATGGTTAGAAAGGCATATCACCTATATTTTGGATGCAAGGTTGGTGACCAGGATAAGATCTGGGATCCACAAATATGCTGCAACAATTGTGCTACTAACCTTCGCCAATGGTTGAACAGGAAGAGGAAAGGAATGCCTTTTGCTGTGCCAATGACATGGCGGGACCAACAGACCATACCAACAATTGTTATTTCTGCATGGTACCTCCAGTACAAAAGAGCTTTTCAAAGAAAAGAAAGTGGCACATTGAATATCCAAATATTCCATCAGTTATTCTCCCAGTCAGATGAAGAAAGTGGTGAGGAGGAAGAAGAGAAGGATGACACTGCTGGATTACACAGTGACCCAAACTTTGATGAAGCACACTCCTCTAGGACACATCTCATGACCTTATCAGGGATCTGCAACTACCCAAAAATAAGGCAGAGTTGCTAGATTCTCATCTTCAACAGTGGAATCTCCTAGCAGCTGATGTAACATGTCACTTAAAATCCACTTTTTGGACTCACATTTAGACTTTCTTCCAGCGATCTGTGGGGCAGTTAGTGACGAACATAGTGAAAGGTTTCACCAAGGTATTTCAACCATGGAAAAATGTTACCAGGGCAAATGGGGCACAAGAATGCTTGCAGACTGTTGCTGGACATTGGCAGATGATTCTTCAGCCCACTATAAGCGTCAGCAAAAAGGCAGAGAGTAGGAATGGATTAAAGTTTAAAACATACTGACACATATTGTACGTTATAACAAATTTTACATGTCACGTATCTTCAAATCTATATCCAATAAGCCTTTTCAAGGTGATATTTGGATTCAAGACACGAAAATACATAAATTAACTAATCTCATTTAAGAAGCATACAACTTTTCAAAAATTGTTGACCAGTATAATTTATACAGAAGGGTTACTAGCCTTGCTCGATATACATACATATATATATGTATATATATATATATATATATATATATATATATATATATATATATATATATATATATATATATATATATATATATATATATATATATATATATATATATATATTTTTTTTTTTTTTTTTCAACAAGTCGGCCGTCTCCACCGAGGCAGGGTGACCCAAAAGAAAGAAAATCCCCAAAAGAAAATACTTTCATCATCATTCAACACTTTCACCACACTCATACATAATCACTGTCTTTGCAGAGGAGCTCAGATACGACAGCTGACAAAGTCCCTCCCAGCTGTCACTATCTCAGACCCCTCCTTTAAAGTGCAGGCATTGTACTTCCCATTTCCAGGACTCAAGTCCAACTAAATCAATTAACTGGTTTCCCTGAATCCCTTCACAAAATGTTACCCTGCTCACACTCCAACAGATCGTCATGTCCCAAAAACCATTCGTCTCCATTCACTCCTATCTAACACGCTCACACATGCTTGCTGGAAGTCAAGCCCCTCGCCCACAAAACCTCCTTTACCCCTTCCCTTCAACCTTTTCTAGGACGACCCCTACCCCACCTTCCTTCCCCTACAGATTTATACGCTCTCCAAGTCATTCTACTTTGATCCATTCTCTCTAAATGACCAAACCACCTCAAGAACCCCTCTTCAGCCCTCTGACAAATACTTTTAGTAACTCCACACCTTCTCCTAATTTCCACATTCCGAATTTTCTGCATAATATTTACACCACACATTGCCCTTAGACAGGACATCTCCACTGCCTCCAGCCTCCTCCTCGCTGCAGCATTTGCAACCCATGCTTCACACCCATATAAGAGTGTTGGTACCACTATACTTTCGTACATTCCCTTCTTTGCCTCCATGGATAACGTTTTTGTCTCCACAGATACCTCAATGCACCACTCACCTTTTTCCTTCATCAATTCTATGGTTAACCTCATCCTTCATAAACCCATCCGCTGACACATCAACTCCCAAATATCTGAAAACATTTACTTCTTCCATAATCCCTCTCTCCAATGTGATATCCAATTTTTCTTTATTTAAATCGTTTGATACCCTCATCACCTTACTCTTATCTATGTTCACTTTCAACTTTCTACCTTTACACACTCTCCCAAACTCGTCCACTAACCTTTGCAACTTTTCTTTGAATCTCCCATAAGCACAGTATCATCAGCAAAAAGTAACTGTGTCAACTCCCATTTGCATTTAATTCTCCATAATTTAATCCACCCTCTCCCCAACACCCTAGCATTTACTTCTTTTACAACCCCATCTATAAATATATTACACAACCATGGTGACATTACACATCCCCGTCTAAGACCTACTTTTACCGGAAGTAATCTCCCTCTCTCCTACACACCCTAACCTGAGCCTCACTATCCTCATAAAAACTCTTTACAGCCTTCAGTAACTTACTATCTATTCCATACACTTGCAACATTTGCCACATTGCTCCCCTATCCACTCTATCATATGCCTTTTCTAAATCCATAAATGCAATAAAAACTTCTCTACCTTTATCTAAATACTGTTCACATATATGCTTCACTGTAAACACTTGATCTACACATCCCCTACCCACTCTAAAGCCTCCTTGCTCATCTGCAATCCTACTCTCTGTCTTACCTCTAATTCTTTCAATAATAACCCTACCATACACTTTACCTGGTATACTCAGTAAACTTATTCCCTATAATTTTTACACTCTCTTTTATCCCCTTCCCTTTATATAAAGGAACTATACATGCTCTCTGCCAATCCCTAGGTACCTTCCCTCTTTTATACATTTAATAAACAAAAATACCAACCACTCCAGCACTATATCCCCACCTGCTTTTAACATTTCTGTCATGATCCCGTCAGTTCCAGCTGCTTTACCCCTTTCATTCTACGTAATGCCTCACGCACCTCCCCACACTCCATCCTGCTCTTCTTCACTCCTAAATGATGTTGTACCTCCCTGGCCAGTACATGAAATTTCCGCCTCCTTTTTCATCGACATTTAAAAGTTCCTCAAAATATTCCCGCCATCTACCCAGATCCCCATCTACTAACTCCCCTACTCTGTTTTTAACTGACAAATCCATTTGTTCCCTAGGCTTTCTTACCTTGTTTATCTCACTCCAAAATTTTTCTTGTTTTCAGCAAAATTTCTTGACAGAGCCTCTCCCATTCTTTCATCCGCTCTTCTTTTGCACTCTCTCACCGCTCTCTTTACCTTACTTTTACTCTCCATATACTCTGCTCTTCTATTAACACTTCTGTTTTGTAAAAAACTCACATAAGCTACCTTTTTCTCTTTTATCACACCCTTTACTTCTTCATTCCACCACTCCTCCTCTTTCCTCCTGCACCCACCCTCCTATAGCCACAAACTTCTGCCCACATTCTAATACTGCATTTTAAAACTATCCCAACTCTCTTCATCCCCCTCCCACTACTCATACTTGCACTAGTCCACCTTTCTGCCAATAGTTGCTTATATCTCACCCTAACTTCCTCCTCCCTTAGTTTATACACTTTTACCTCTCTCTTACTTGCTGTTGCCATTTTTTTTTCCCATCTACCTTTTACTCTAACTGTAGCTACAACCAAATAATGATCCGATATATCCGTTGCCCCTCTATAAACATGTACATCCTGAAGCCTACTCATCAACCTTTTATCCACCAATACATAATCCAACAAACTACTTTCCTTACGTGCTATATCATACCTTGTATATTTATTTATCCTCTTTTTCATAAAATATGTAATACTCATTACCAAACCTCTTTCTACACATAGCTCAATTAATGGTTCCCCATTTACATTTACCCCTGGCACCCCAAATTTACCTACTACTCCCTCCACAACATTTTTACCCACTTTAGCATTAACATCCCCAACCACAATTACTCTCTCACTTGGTTCAAAACTCCCCACACACTCACTCAACATTTCCCAAAATCTCTCTCTCTCCTCTACACTTCTCTCTTCTCCAGGTGCATAAACACTTACTATAACCCACTTTTCACATCCAACCTTTATTTTACTCTACATAATCCTTGAATTTATACATTTATATTCCTTCTTTACCTGCCATAACTGATTATTCAACATTATTGCCACTCCTTCTTTAGCTCTAACTCTATTTGAAACCCCTGACCTAATCCCATTTATTTCTCCCCACTGAAACTCTCCTACCCCCTTCAGCTTTGTCTCACTTAAAGCCAGGACATCCAGCTTCTTTTCATTCATAACATCTACAATCATCTCTTTCTTATCATTCGCACAACATTCACGCACATTCAAACATCCCACTTTGACGGTTTTCTTCTTTTTCTTTTTAGTAAATCTATACAGGAAAAGGGGTTACTAGCCCATTGTTCCTGGCATTTTAGTTGACTTTTACAACACGCATGGCTTACGGAGGAAAGATTCTTATTCCACTTCCCCATGGATATGAAAAATTATAAGAACAAGAACTATTAAGATAAAATCAAAGAAAACTCAGATGAATGTGTATACATAAACGTGTACATGTTTGCGTAGTGTGACCTAAGTGTAAGTAGAAGTAGCAAGACGTACCTGAAATTTTGCATGTTTATGAGACAGAAAAAAGACACCAGCAATCCTACCATCATGTAAAACAGTTTCAGGTTTCTGTTTCACAGTCACCTGGCAGGATGGTAGTACCTCCCTGGGTGGTTGCTGTCTAATATGTTTAAAGATATATTTTTTCCATTTATATTAATGTAAAACTTTTTAATTTTGTACCAAGAGAAACTTTGAAACCCTACCTAACCTTATTACAACAAGCTCAATTTAATTTAGCCTAATCCAACTAAATATATTTTAGATACGTTAAAATTAATTTAATAATAAACAAACACAATGAAATATATATTTTTCTTTAGGTTCAGATTGATTTTGGCAAAATTATTGCATAAAAAATTTTCGCTTGTCTTATATGGCAAGAAGAGCGTTGCTATTTAAGCCAAAATCGCTAGTTTTACTTAATCGGCACGACTATATATATATATATATATATATATATATATATATATATATATATATATATATATATATATATATATATATATATATGTCGTGCCGATTAGGTAAAACTGTCAATTACAAGAACTCATTTAAAATTAAGTCCTTTCTAAAAATTCTTTTATACGTTTAAAGATATATTTTTTCATTTATGTTAATGTAATTTTTTTTAATTTTGTACGAAGAGAAACTTTGAAAACCTACCTAACCTTATTACAACAAGCGCAATTTAATTTAGCCTAACCCAACTAAATATATTTTAGATACGTTAACATTAATTTAATAATAAACAAACACAATGAAATATATTTTTTTCGTTATGTTCAGAATGATTTTGGCGAAAATATTTCATACACAAATTTTCACTTGTCTTATATTTCAAGGTGAGCGTTGCTATTTAAGCCAAAATCGCAAGTTTTACCTAATCGGCACGACATATATATATATATATATATATATATATATATATATATATATTACACCCCTCCCTCCAGAGTGCAGACACTGTACTTTCTATCTCCAGGACTCAAGTCCGGCCTGCCGGTTTCCCTGAATCCCTTCATAAATGTTACTTTGCTCACACTCCAACAGCACGTTAAGTATTAAAACCATTTGTCTCCATTCACTCCTATCAAATACGCTCACACATGCTTGCTGGAAGTCCAAGCCCCTCGCACACAAAACCTCCTTTACCCAACCTTTCCTAGGCCGACCCCTACCCCGCCTTCCCTCCACTACAGATTTATACACTCTCGAAGTTATTCTGTTTCGTTCCATTCTCTCTACATGTCCGAACCACCTCAACAACCCCTCGTCAGCCCTCTGGATAATAGTTTTGTAATCCTGCACCTCCTCCTAATTTCCAAACTCCAAATTCTCTGCATTATATTCACACAACACATTGACCTCAGACATGACATCTCCACTGCCTCCAGCCTTCTCCTCGTTGCAACATTCATCACCCATGCTTCACACCCATATAAGAGTGTTGGTATAACTATACTCTCATACATTCCCCTCTTTACTTCCATGGACTAAGTTCTTTGTCTCCACAGACTCCGAAGTGCTACACTCACCCTTTACCCCTAATCAATTCAATGAGTCACCTCATCCTTCCTAGACCCATCTGCTGACATGTCCACTCCCAAACATCTGAATACATTCACCTCCTCCATACTCTATCCCTCCAATCTGATATCCAATCTTTCGTCACCTAATCTTTTTGTTATCCTCATCACCTTACTCTTTCCTATATTCACTTTCAATTTTCTTTTTTTACACACCCTACCAAATTCATCCACCAACCTCTGCAACTTCTCTTCAGAATCTCCCAAAAGCACAGTGTCTATATTGATCATGTGCAAGCTGAAGCAGAGCTGGAATCGCGGGCATTGCAAAGCCACAATCAGACTCAAACTAGTGACAACCCGTCTAGTTCTTCACCCGCTATCCCTACGACAGATGACAGTCCTGTAAGGCTCCATACTTATGGCCTGAGACCCCGGACAGCAGTACATTTCTGTGACATCGACATACCTACTGACTTGTCCGACTCCTACGCTAGCTACGCTAATTGTTTGCTTGCAGAAATGGGGATTAATGCGCATACATTGTATAGTTAGTAAATAATGGAGTCAGGGTGGACAACACCATGTAAATATGTAAAATTTATTTCTAGAGGGTACCTGTAGTATAATGAATTCCATGGAAATAATGTTATTGTGAGTATGTGCACCCAGTGTGTCTGATAAAGCCTATATAAAGGCAAGGGCAATATCGCCCTTTTGAGTTAAATGTCACACCTTAGGAAATGCTACTGTCAGTCATTGTTTGCAGATGTGAGGATGGTACAGCACTCATGGATGTGCAGTCAAGTTGATGTCTGGCCCTGTGGACAACCTGTATATAGAAGACTCTAGTTCCTGTGTCAGCATCGGCTTGTTCTGTCCTCCGTCCAGCTGTGCGGGCGGGCCGATTTTCTCTTCCCCGACTCTCGAAGTGGGAGAGTTTTTTTTTTTTCGGCCTGCACCGGCAATATCCTGTTGTAAATGTCAGGTGACCGGAAGCCAGTTTCCCCTGGGTAACCTTGCTTGCTTGTTTACACCTTCGTGCCCTCCAGTATTGTCGTGTCGAGACAACACGCGGTAGGTGGCCGAGCGGATGTAAACAGCCTATTCAGGGGCTGTTTCAAACTGCGCGGCACTATGGTGCTGCCCTCTGTAGGCCTATCAAGGTCGGGCTGGTCAGCCATACTTCTTCCTCACTACGGCGGCCTACCTCACAGAACCAGGATCTACCCTTGCTGGCTCCCGGTCCCCTCACGCTCTGTCCCCGTGTATACCTACACCTTGCCATTAATAAACTGAGTCTAGTCATCGGCCGTATCTCTGCACCTACGCTACCATTCTACTGCCCAGACGTAGCAGCCAAGAAAATAGACTTAACACACCAACCTCTGCAACTTCTCTTCAGAATCTCCCAAAAGCACAGTGTCATCAGCAAAAAGCAACTGTGACAACTCCCACTTTGTATTTGCTTCTTTATCTTTTAGCCCAACACCTCTTGCCAAGACCCACGCATTCACTTCTCTTACAACCCCATCTATAAATATATTGAACAACCATGGTGACATCACACATCCTTGTCTAAGGCCCACTTTTACTGGGAAATAGTCCCCTTCCCTCCTATACACTCTAACCTGAGCCTCACTATCCTCATAAAAACTCTTCACTGCTTTTAGTAACCTACCTCCTATTCCATACACCTGCAGTTTTATAACTGTAGTGTAAAGCACCCCTCTGGCAAGACAGTGATTGGAGTGAATGATGATGAAAGTTTTTCTTTTTCGTGCCACCCTGCCTTGGTGGGAATCGGTCGATGTGTTAATAAAAAAAAATAATATATATATTACGTCGTCGTAAGCTCCTCTCTTTATGTGCGGGTTATTTGTGTATTGTTCCAGTCACGGTATTGTGCCTTTTTTTGGTGGTCCTGTGGGTTAGAGCATCATTTGATTTTCGCTCACCATGAGGCGTGTCAAAATGACATGGGTTTGAGTCCTTGGCTAGTCGCAGTGTTCATATTGGTTAAATACGTCTCGTTCGTGGTTACAATAATATATATATATATATATATATATATATATATATATATATATATATATATATATATATATATATATATATATATATAACACTGATCTCTGGATGACGGAGACTCGAACCTACGAACCTCATGACAAGGTACGCAGTGCTTTACCGACCGTACCACACTGGTCCAATACCTTGGCATCCAGCTTTCGCTAGACGTTATTCCAAGGCAGCCAGCTTTCAGGCAGGAAGGCTTACAGCTTTCATCTCATCCCTGCATGCATCGACACAACTAGAGATTTTACAATGCTAGGAATTCGCAAGAGCAGGCGAAATATTCACAAACACTGCCTTGGAATAACGTCTAGCGAAAGCTGGATGCCAAGGTATTGGACCAGTGTGGTACGGTCGGTAAAGCACTGCGTCCTTGTCATGAGGTTCGTAGGTTCGAGTCTCCGTCGGCCAGAGATCAGTGTTTGTGAATATTTCGCCTGCTCTTGCGAATTCCTAGCATTGTAAAAATCTCTAGTTGTGTCGATGCATGCAGGGGATGAGATGAAAAGCTGTAAGCCTTCCTGCCTGAAAGCTGGCTGCCTTGGAATAACGTCTAGCGAAAGCTGGATGCCAAGGTATTGGACCAGTGTGGTACGGTCGGTAAAGCACTGCGTACCTTGTCATGAGGTTCGTAGGTTCGAGTCTCCGTCGGCCAGAGATCAGTGTTTGTGAATATTTCGCCTGCTCTTGCGAATTCTAGCATATATATATATATATATATATATATATATATATATATATATATATATATATATATATATATATATATATATATATATATATATATATATATATATATATATATATATATATATGTCAATAACAACACTGCGCTAGTCAGGGTTCGAACCCATGTTGTACTGGCCCGTCATTGTGAGCGAGAACCACATGACGCCTTAAACCACAGGACTACCCAATCCTACAAGAACCAAGCACCCAGCGACGCTAGGTGTGTTACTCTTGGTCCGATGACATAAGGTAGTGTGGGAGCTTTGAAGCTAATTTCATTCTCATCCCTGTTTGGTGTACTAGCCTACGAGGCGTCATGTTGTTCTCGCTCACAATGACGGGCCAGTGCAACATGGGTTCGAACCCTGGCTAGTGCAGTGTTGTTATTGATCAATACCACTCGTTCGTGGTTACAATAATATATATATATATATATATATATATATATATATATATGTGTGTGTGTGTATATATATATATATATATATATATATATATATATATATATATATATATATATATATATATATATATATATATATATATATATATATATATATATATATATATATTATATATGTATATATATATATATATATATATATATATATATATATATATATATATATGTGTGTGTGTGTGTGTGTGTGTGTATATATATATATATATATATATATATATATATATATATATATATATATATATATAGTGTGTGTGTGTGTGTGTGTGTGTACTCACCTATTTGTACTCACCTATTTGTGGTTGCAGGGGTCGAGTCATAGCTCCTGGCCGCGCCTCTTCACTGATTGCTACTAGGTCCTCTCTCTCCCTGCTCCATGAGCTTTATCAAACCTCGTCTTAAAGCTATGTATGGTTCCTGCCTCCACTACGTCACTTTCTAGGCTATTCCACTTCCTGACAACTCTATGACTGAAGAAATACTTCCTAACATCTCTTTGACACATAGGAGTCTTCAACTTCCAATTGTGGCCCCTTGTTTCTGTGTCCCCTCTCTGGAACATCTTGTCTCTGTCCACCTTATCTATTCCTCGCAGTATTTTATATGTCGTTATCATGTCTCCCCTAACCCTCCTGTCCTCTAGTGTCGTCAGGCCGATTTCCCTTAACCTTTCTTCGCAGGACAATCCCCTTAGCTCTGGGACTAGTCTTGTTGCAAACCTTTGCACTTTCTCTAGTTTCTTGACGTGCTTGACCAGGTTTGGGTCCCAAACTGGTGCTGCATACTCCAGTATGGGCCTGACGTATATGGTGTACAGAGTCTTGAACGATTCCTTAGTGAGGTATTGGAACGCTATTCTTAGGTTTGCCAGCCGCCCGTATGCTGCAGCAGTTATCTGATTGATGTGTGACTCAGGAGATGTGCTCGGTATTATACTCATCCCAAGATCTTTTTCCTTGAGTGAGGTTTGCAGTCTTTGGCCACCTAGACTATACTCTGTCTGCGGTCTTCTTTGCCCTTCCCCGATCTTCATGACTTTACATTTGGCAGGGTTAAATTCAAGGAGCCAGTTACTGGACCAGGCTTGTAGCCTGTCCAGGTCTCTTTGTAGTCCTACCTGATCCTCGACTGATTTAATTCTTCTCATTAACTTCACATCGTCTGCAAACAGGAACACTTCTGAGTCTATCCCTTCCGTTATGTGTGTGTGTGTACTCACCTATTTGTGGTTGTAGGGGTCGATTCATAGCTCCTGGCCCCTCCTCTTCACTGATCGCTACTAGGTCCTCTATCTCCCTGCTCTATGAGTTTTATCAAACTTCGTCTTAAAACTATGTATGGTTCCTGCCTCCACTACATCACTTGCTATACTATTCCACTTCCTGACAACTCTATGACTGAAGAAATACTTCCTAACATCCCTTTGACTCATCTGAGTCGATAGCTTCCAACTGAGACCCCTTGTTTCTGTGTCATATATCTGGAACATCCTGTCTTTGTCCTCCTTTTTAATTCCTCGCAGTATTATATATGTCGTTATCATGTCTCTCCTAACACTCCTGTAATCCAGTGTCATCAGGCCGATTTCCCTTAATCTTTCTTCGTAGGACATTTCCCTTAATGTTAGGACTAGTCTTGTTGCAAACCTTTGCACTGTGTGTGTGTGTGTGTGTGTGTGTGTTTGTGTGTGTGTGTGCACGCAAGCGCACATACAAGTACATGTTTTATATTCTCACATATTTACATATAGAGTGTTATGCTTACCTGGAATACAGAGTACCTGATTGAATCATGATTCAGTGGAAACAGAAACTAGTGTTTGTATTCTTCTCTCTTTGTGTATTCTTATATGTATTCAAATGTGAAATTTTCTTCCGTTCTTGGAGTATACTATTGAGACAATGTTTTTTGTGGTAAAATAGTAGAAATTAAAAATTTATTATCTAATTACAGTTCTCTATCTGCTACATATTAATAAGTATCAGCTATATAATAATAAGTACCAGTTACATATTAATAAGTATCGGCTACATATTAATAGGTATCAGCTATATATTAATAAGTATCAGCTATATATTAATAAGTACCAGTTACATATTAATAAGTATCGGCTACATATTATTAGGTATCAGCTATATATTAATAAGTATCTGCTATATGTTAATAAGTACCAGTTACATATTAATAAGTATCGGCTACATATTAATAAGTATCAGCTATATATTAATAAGTATCAGGCATATATTAATAAGTATCGGCTACATATTATTAAGTATCAGCTACATATAATAAGTGTCAGTTACATATTAATAAGTATCAGCTACATATTAATAAGTATAAGCTATATATATTAATAAGTATCGGCTACATATTAATAAATATCAGCTATATATTCTTAAGCATCGGCTACATATTAATAAGTATCAGCTATATATTAATAAGTATCATCTACATATTAATAAGCATCGGCTACATATTAATAAGAAGTATCAGCTACATATTAATTAATATCGGCTACATATTAATAAGTATCGGTTACATATTAATAAGTATCGGCTACATATTAATAAGAAGTATCAGCTACATATTAATAAGTATCGGCTACATATTAATAAGTATCGGCTACATATTAATAAGTATCGGTTACATATTAATAAGTATCGGCTACATATTAATAAGTATCGGTATCATATTAATAGAGTATCGGCTACATATTAATAAGTATCAGCTACATATAATAAGTGTCAGTTACATATTAATAAGTATCGGCTACATATTAATAAGTATCAGCTATATATTAATAAGTATCGGCAACATATTAATAAGTATCAGCTATATATTAATAAGTATCGGCTACATATTAATAAGCATCGGCTACATATTAATAAGAAGTATCAGCTACATATTAATAAGTATCAGCTACATATTAATAATTGCGTATCGCTTACATATTAATAATAAGTATCAGCTACATATTAATAAGTATCGGTAATATTAATAAGAAGTATCATTATCATATTAATAAGTAATCGCTACATATTAATGATTATCTGCTCTATCTTACATTTTTTTATTCAATAATACATATAGATATTATCAATATACTCTATCAAAAAGTCTCTCTCTCTCTCTCTATCTCTTCTTCTTCTTCTCTCTATTCTGCTCTTCGTCTTTTTCTTCTCTGTCTGTCTGTTTCTTCTCTCTCTCTCTTCTCTCTCTCTCTCTCTCTCTCTCTCTCTTCTTCTTCTTCTTCTCTCTCTCTCTCTCTCTCTCTCTCTTCTCTCTCTCTTCTCTCTCTCTCTCTCTTCCTTTTTCTCTCTTCTCTCTCTCTCTCTCTCTCTCTTTTTCTCTCTCTCTCTCTCTCCATGGCTTTAATTTTTAACTATAGAACGACTTAACGGAATGGCTTCAAATTTTCCTCCCTTGTCAACTATGAGGGAGTGTGTGGAACACTTGACAGTTGCAGGTAACCTGAGGGAGTGTGTGGAACACTTGACAGTTGCAGGTAACCTGAGGGAGTGTGTGGAACACTTGACAGTTGCAGGTAACCTGAGGGAGTGTGTGGAACACTTGACAGTTGCAGGTAACCTGTACTCAGTTTTATATAGACCATTCCTGAAAATGGAATCCATAATATAATTCTGAAACACCTACTGTGATTGCCTCTCAAATGTCAACACTCATGTATCATTCTTAGAAGAAGGTTAGTATTGATAATGGAGTGTGTAGGCGCCATTTTGCCACCATTTAATTTCGAAATGATGTTATAATTAGGGGGTATCCCCCCAATTTTAACAACACCCCTGCTAAAATTATCGACCCCTACAGTAAGGCCTCTACTTGAAGATCCATAAATGAAACTTAAACAAAAACAATTTAACCATAAACGCACAGTATAAAAATATCAAGAAAACCCTAAAAGAACTAGTTCCACCTTCTCTCAATAATAATCCTACATTCAAACTTCCTCTTAATCTATGCAACCTTAGCAAAGACACCGGCAAAGACAACGAAGCAAACAAAGTATAAAATAGCATATAAATTCCCGCCTGAATACGTTCAGGCTGATAACCCCCAGCTAAAATTAATACAATAATTGGAACCAACAACCTTTTAAAATTAAAATAAAACATTAAATAGTTTACTGACTTAAAAGTTAAGAATAAAACTAATAAAATAAAATTTACTAACAAAAATTCAGAGTAATAATTTCCAACCTTCTTAACTCTCACCCTCCAGTAAATCATTTATTATTATTATTATAATAATAATAATAATAATAATAATAATAATAATAATAATAATAATAATAATAATAATAATAATAATAATAAAAAATAATAATAATAATAATAATAATAATAATAATAATAATAATAATAATAATAATAATAATAATAATAATAATAATAATAATAATAATAATAATATAATAATAATAATAATAATAATATTTTTATTTCATTGCAAGTTTACATCGAGATTTTGTAATTACAATTATGAATTGCATTGCAATAAGAGCCACTATCATGCCATGGCATTATGGGCAGACTAAATCTAATGGCTTATAGACTACTTAATACTAGAGAAATTGATCAAGTTTGTTTTCACACAATATCACATTAAACATCCTTAACACAACCAAGATATATATTTAAGTCAGCCCCATCACATAACCCAAAAAAAAAAAAAAATCAGGATTTAATCCCAATAATGCCCAAAAAAAAAAAAAAACACATAATAAGTAAACCAACTTGAACGAACCCCCAATTCATCACAAATCTTATGAATATTAAATTAAATACCAAAAACTTTAACATACTAAAACACCAAATCTTCTAAAATAATCTTTTCCATGATAACTAACAACAGAAACTAGTAAGAATAGGCCTAAAGCACCTCGCAAGCAATTATAACTAAAAAAAAAAATATTACAAACACACTCTCCAAACCGACCCCGACCATATTAACCCTACACAACAAATTCCAATCCAAATAAAACATTCAGTAAATGCTTATGATTAGAATCCACAAATCGCCATTATTATAAATACCAAAAACCCCAACTCTTAATGCTAAAATCTATCTTCAAATTCATGATTAGGTTAAATACAAATTTCATTAAAAAACAAAAGACTTCACCTTTACGTAAATCTCACCCTTAATTTAAACTCTCCAATAGAGAATTTATCGATAAACTAATTCCAAGAAATATTTCAGATATGTGAAACGTTGGCTCACTTTTAAGATTATGCCTAGTTGCTCAAATAGCAACTATTGATCGAGCCTTCTCAAACATAGCTCATATCTGCCGAGATGTAAACTATGGATGGTTATTCCGAACTATCCACACAAATGGAACTTCCTTTTTCTTTATATGTATCTATTCTCACATCGGTCGCGGAATTTACTACGTACCTTATACCCTCTTTCACGCCTGAATGATCAGAGTAGTAATCGTATTCATAACGCACACACACACACACACACACATATATATATATATATATATTATGTCGTGCCGATTAGGTAAGTTAGTTAGTTCAGACTCTCAGGTAAGGACCCACTAGGGGCGAGGGGAAAGTGGGGACAGAAGAAGAATAGCCGGTGAGAGGAAGAGCTGAAGTAGAAGAGAGAGTCAGGACTAAACCCAACAGTCTAACTACTTAGTTATTACGTCCGATTAGGTAAAACTTGCGATTTTGGCTTAAATAGCAACGCTCACCTTGCTATATATGCCAAGTGAAAATTTGTGTATGCAATATTTTCGCCAAAATCATTCTGAACATAACGAAAAAAATATATTTCATTGTGTTTGTTTATTATTAAATTAATGTTAACGTATCTAAAATATATTTAGTTGGGTTAGGCTAAATTAAATTGCGCGTGTTGTAATAAGGTTAGGTAGGTTTTCAAAGTTTCTCTTGGTACAAAATTATAAATTCTTAAATTAACATAAATGAAAAAAATATATCTTTAAACGTATAAGGGAAATTTTTAGAAAAGACTTAATTTTAGATGAGTTCTTGCTAATTGACCAGTTTTACCTAATCGGCACGACATATATATATATATATATATATATATATATATATACTATATATTTTTACTATATATTTTTTTTTTTTTTTTTTTTTTTCAACATATAGGTGAACAGTATTTGGATAAGGGTAAAGATGTTTTTGTGGCATTTATGGATTTGGAAAAGGCGTATGATAGGGTAGATAGAGGGGCAATGTGGCAGATGTTGCAGGTGTATGGAATAGGAGGAAGGTTACTGAAAGCAGTGAAGAGTTTTTATGAGGATAGTGAGGCTCAGGTTAGAGTGTGTAGGAGGGAAGGGGACTATTTCCCAGTAAAAGTGGGCCTTAGACAAGGATGTGTGATGTCACCGTGGTTGTTCAATATATTTATAGATGGGGTTGTAAGAGAAGTGAATGCGAGGGTCTTGGCAAGAGGTGTTGGGCTAAAAGATAAAGAAGCAAATACAAAGTGGGAGTTGTCACAGTTGCTTTTTGCTGATGACACTGTGCTTTTGGAGATTCTGAAGAGAAGCTGCAGAGGTTGGTGGATGAATTTGGTAGGGTGTGTAAAAGAAGAAAATTGAAAGTGAATATAGGAAAGAGTAAGGTGATGAGGATAACAAAAAGAATAGGTGACGAAAGATTGGATATCAGATTGGAGGGGGAGAGTATGGAGGAGGTGAATGTATTCAGATATTTGGGAGTGGACATGTCGGCGGATGGGTCTATGAAGGATGAGGTGAATCATAGAATTGATGAGGGAAAAGGGTGAGTGGAGCACTTCGGAGTCTGTGGAGACAAAGAACCTTGTCCATGGAAGTAAAGAGGGAATGTATGAGAGTATAGTTATACCAACGCTCTTATATGAGTGTGAAGCATGGGTGATGAATGTTGCAACGAGGAGAAGGCTGGAGGCAGTGGAGATGTCATGTCTGAGGTCAATGTGTGGTGTGAATATAATGCAGAGAATTCGGAGTTTGGAAATTAGGAGGATGTGCGGGATTACCAAAACGATTGTCCAGAGAGCTGAGGAGGGGTTGTTGAGGTGGTTTGGACATGTAGAGAGAATGGAACGAGACAGAGTGACTTCGAGAGTGTATAAATCTGTAGTGGAGGGAAGGCGGGGTAGGGGTCGGCTAGGAAAGGTTGGAGGGAGGGGTAAAGGAAGTTTTGTGTGCGAGGGCTTGGATTTCCAGCAAGCATGTGTGAGCGTATTTGATAGGAGTGAATGGAGGCATATGGTTTTAATACTTGACGTGCTGTTGGAGTGTGAGCAAAGTAACATTTATGAAGGGATTCAGGGAAACCGGCAGGCCGGACTTGAGTTCTGGAGATGGGAAGTACAGTGCCGGCACTCTGAAGGAGGGGTGTAAATGTTGCAGTTTTATAACTGTAGTGTAAAGCACCCTTCTGGCAAGACAGTGATGGAGTGAATGATGATGAAAGTTTTTCTTTTTCGGGCCACCCTGCCTTGGTGGGAATCGGCCGATGTGTTAATAAAAATAATAAAAATAATACTATATATTTTTACTATATATTTTTTTTTTTTTTTTTTTTCAACAAGTCGGCCGTCTCCCACCGAGGCAGGGTGACCCAAAAAGAAAGAAAATCCCAAAAAGAAAATACTTTCATTATCATTCAACACTTTCACCACACTCATACATAATCACTGTCTTTGCAGAGGAGCTCAGATACGACAGCTGACAAAAGTCCCTCCCAGCTGTCACTATCTCAGACCCCTCCTTTAAAGTGCAGGCATTGTACTTCCCATTTCCAGGACTCAAGTCCAACTAAATCAATTAACTGGTTTCCCTGAATCCCTTCACAAAATGTTACCCTGCTCACACTCCAACAGATCGTAATGTCCCAAAACCATTCGTCTCCATTCACTCCTATCAAACACGCTACACATGCTTGCTGGAAGTCCAAGCCCTCGCCCACAAAACCTCCTTTACCCCTTCCCTCCAACCTTTTCTAGGACGACCCCTACCCCGCCTTCCTTCCCTACAGATTTATACGCTCTCCATGTCATTCTACTTTGATCCATTCTCTCTAAATGACCAAACCACCTCAACAACCCCTCTTCAGCCCTCTGACAAATACTTGTAGTAACTCCACACCTTCTCCTAATTTCCACATTCCGAATTTTCTGCATAATATTTACACCACACATTGCCCTTAGACAGGACATCTCCACTGCCTCCAGCCTCCTCCTCGCTGCAGCATTTGCAACCCATGCTTCACACCCATATAAGAGTGTTGGTACCACTATACTTTCGTACATTCCCTTCTTTGCCTCCATGGATAACGTTTTTTGTCTCCACAGATACCTCAATGCACCACTCACCTTTTTTCCTTCATCAATTCTATGGTTAACCTCATCCTTCATAAACCCATCCGCTGACACGTCAACTCCCAAATATCTGAAAACATTTACTTCTTATATAATCCCTCTCTCCAATGTGATATCCAATTTTTCTTTATTTAAATCGTTTGATACCCTCATCACCTTACTCTTATCTATGTTCACTTTTAACTTTCTACCTTTACACACTCTCCCAAACTCGTCCAATAACCTTTGCTACTTTTCTTTAGAATCTCCCATAAGCACAGTATCATCAGCAAAAAGTAACTGTGTCAACTCCCATTTTGCATTTAATTCTCCATAATTTAATCCCACCCCTCTCCCCAACACCCTAGCATTTACTTCTTTTACAACCCCATCTATAAATATATTAAACAACCATGGTGACATTACACATCCCTGTCTAAGACCTACTTTTACCGGGAAGTAATCTCCCTCTCTCCTACACACCCTAACCTGAGCCTCACTATCCTCATAAAAACTCTTTACAGCCTTCAGTAACTTACTACCTATTCCATACACTTGCAACATTTGTCACATTGCTCCCCTATCCACTCTATCATATGCCTTTTCTAAATCCATAAATGCAATAAAAACTTCTCTACCTTTATCTAAATACTGTTCACATATATGCTTCACTGTAAACACTTGATCTACACATCCCCTACCCACTCTAAAGCCTCCTTGCTCATCTGCAATCCTACTCTCTGTCTTACCTCTAATTCTTTCAATAATAACCCTGCCATACACTTTACCTGTTATACTCAGTAAACTTATTCCCCTATCATTTTTACACTCTCTTTTATCCCCCTTCCCTTTATATAAAGGAACTATACATGCTCTCTGCCAATCCCTAGGTACCTTCCCCTCTTTTATACATTTATTAAACAAAAATACCAACCACTCCAGCACTATATCCCCCCCCCTGCTTTTAACATTTCCGTCATGATTCCGTCAATTCCAGCTGCTTTACCCCCTTTCATTCTACGTAATGCCTCACGCACCTCCCCCACACTCACATCCTGCTCTTCTTCACTCCTAAATGATGCTGTACCTCCCTGGCCAGTACATGAAATTACCGCCTCCCTTTTTTCATCGACATTTAAAAGTTCCTCAAAATATTCCCGCCATCTACCCAATACCTCCAGCTCCCCATCTACTAACTCCCCTACTCTGTTTTTAACTGACAAATCCATTTGTTCCCTAGGCTTTCTTACCTTGTTTGTCTCACTCCAAATTTTTTTCTTGTTTTCAGCAAAATTTCTTGGAAAAATAAACACATAAGCAGTATAATGTGATCCTTTATTGACAACGTTTCGCCCACCAAGTGGGCTTTATCGAGTCACAGAGAGATCTACCTGGAAAATGAGCAACATGGAGATATATATAGGGTACAGTCAGGTGGAGAATGCTGGGTCAGGTGGAGAAAGCTGCATATGACAGTCTTAAAAGTAGTGTGATAGTTAAAAACATTGTGTGACTTAAAGGACCTGTAGTGTACCATTCTTGAGTTCTAGGTGGGATAGCGTTGAAGAAGTTTCTTGGCAATAGGTTCAGCTATGTTGTAGAAGCCGTTGTTCTGGTTGAAGTTGTAGGATATACAGATAAAGGATCACATTATACTGCTTATGTGTTTATTTTTCCATTTTGTCGGTATTTTATACCATTTATTTCCAAAATTTCTTGACAGAGCCTCTCCCATTCTTTCATCCGCTCTTCTTTTGCACTCTCTCACCACTCTCTTCACCTTTCTTTTACTCTCCATATACTCTGCTCTTCTATTAACACTTCTGTTTTGTAAAAACCTCTCATAAGTTACCTTTTTCTCTTTTATCACACCCTTTACTTCTTCATTCCACCACTCACTCCTCTTTCCTCCTGCACCCACCCTCCTATAGCTACAAACTTCTGCCCCACATTCTAATACTGCAGTTTTAAAACTATCCCAACTCTCTTCAACCCCCCCTCCACTACTCCTACTTGCACTAGCCCACCTTTCTGCCAATAGTTGCTTTTATCTCACCCTAACTTCCTCCTCCCTTAGTTTATACACTTTTACCTCTCTCTTACTTGCTGTTTCCATTTTCTTTTTGTCCCATCTACCTTTTATTCTAACTGTAGCTACAACCAAATAATGATCTGATATATCCGTTGCCCCTCTATAAACATGTACATCCTGAAGCCTACTCATCAACCTTTTATCCACCAATACATAATCCAACAAACTACTTTCCTTACGTGCTATATCATACCTTGTATATTTATTTATCCTCTTTTTCATAAAATATGTATTACTTATTACCAAACCTCTTTCTACACATAGCTCAATTAATGGTTCCCCATTTACATTTACCCTGGCACCCCAAATTTACCTACTACTCCATCCACAACATTTTTACCCACTTTAGCATTAAGATCCCCAACCACAATTACTCTCTCACTTGGTTCAAAACTCCCCACACACTCACTCAACATTTCCCAAAATCTCTCTCTCTCCTCTACACTTCTCTCTTCTCCAGGTGCATAAACACTTACTATAACCCACTTTTCATCAATTTTCCAACCTTTTATTTTACCTTCCACATAATCCTTGAAGTTTTATACATTTATATTCCTTCTTTTACCTGCCATAACTGCATTACTCCAACTTGACCCTAGTAGTTTACCAAATTTAATCAACGTCCTAGGCATGCTTGATCCGCAGGTGCAACTTGACCCTGAGTGTTCCCACAACGTCCTAGGCATGTTGACTGCAGTGCAACTTGACCCTGAGTGTTCCACAACGTCCTAGGCATGTTGACTGCAGGTCAACTTGTACTCAGAGAACTTTGAAATTATCTACCAACCTTATTACAAGAAACTCAATTTAATTTACTAATCCAACTAAATATATTTTAGATAGTTAACATTAATTTAATAATAAACAAACACAATGAAATATATTTTTTTATGTTCAGAATGATATTTGCGAATTATTGCATACAAATTTTCACTTGCTTATATGCAAGTGAGTGTGCATATTTGCCAAAATCAGTTTTACCTAATCGGCACGAAATATATTATTTTATATTATATATTATATATATATATTATATATTATATATATATATATTATTATTAGTAATATATAATTTTTATAAATATATATATATCAAATTCTTAGTACAAATTATAAATGTCTCATTAACAAAATGGTCAATTAAACTATGAAAATTAAGTTTCTAAATTCTCTTATACGTTCAAAGATATATTTTTATTTATATAATGTAAAAATTTATATTTGTACCAAGAGAAACTTTGAAATACTAACGCTTATTACAACAAGCCATTAATTTAGTAACAATAATAATTTAGATACGTTAACATTAATTTCAATAATAAACAAACGAAAAAATATATTTTTTGTTTGTTATGATTTTAATTAGCATACTAAATTTTACTTGGTCTTAATGCAAGAAGAGCGTTGTATTTAGTAGCAAATCTCAAAGTTTTCTCTTGACGTACAATATAAATATAATATATATAAAATATATATTTATATAATATAAATAATTTAAAGGATAATTAGATAGTTCTCTATTACAGTTACCTAATGCATTATATATATATATATATATATATATATATATATATATATATATATTTTGTTTTAGGCTAAATTAAATTGCCTTGTGTAATAAGGTTATAGGTTCAAATTTGCCATATGGACAAGTGAAAATTTGTTCATTAATAATAATTCAAAAATATTCTTGAACGTATAAGAAAAAATATTTAATATGTTTGTTAATTATTAAATAATGAGTACTATCTAAGTAATTAGTTTTAGTTGGGTTAGGCTAAATTAAATTGCGCTTGTTTAAAGGTTAGGGTTTTCAAATTCTCTTGTACAAAATTATAAATTTTTACATTAACATAAATGAAAAAATATATCTTTAAACGTATAAGAGAAAATTTTAGAAAGGATTTAATTTTAGATAAGTTCTTGCTAATTGACCAGTTTTACCTAATCGGCACGACTATATATATATATATATATATATATATATATATATATATATATACATATGTCGTGCCGATTAGGTAAAACTTGCGATTTTGCTAAATAGTAACCTTACTGCCATAAAGAAAGTGAAAATTGTGTATGCAATATTCGCCAATATTCTGAACATAACGAAAAATATATTTCATTATGTTTGTTTATTATTAAATTAATGTTAACGTATCTAAATATATTTAGTTGGGTTAGGCTAAATTAAATTGCGCTTGTTGTAATAAGGTTAGGTAGGTTTTCAAAGTTTCTCTTGGTACAAAATTATAAATTTTACATTAACATAAATGAAAAAATATATCTTTAAATGTATAAGATAAAATTTTAGAAAGGACTTAATTTTAGATGAGTTCTTGCTAATTGACCAGTTTTACCTAATCGGCACATGTAATATATATATATAATATATATATATATATATATATATATATTATTAGGGTTGCTAAATTAAATTGCCTTGTTGTAAAAGGTTAGTGTAGGTTTTCAAAGTTTTCTTGGTACAAAAATTATAAATTTTTACATTAACATAAATGAAAAAATATATATTTTAAACGTAAGAAAAATTGTTATAAAGGACTTAATTTTAGATAAGTTCTTCATTGACCAGTTTTACCTAATCGGACACAAATATATATTATATGAAAAAATATATCTTTAAACGTATAAGAGAAAATTTTAGAAAGGACTTAATTTTAGATGAGTTCTTAATTGACCAGTTTTACCTAATCGGAATCGACATATATATATATATATATATATATATATATATATATATATATATATATATATATATATATATATATATATATGTTGCCGATTAGGTAAAACTGGCGATTTGGCTTAAATAGCAACGCTCTTCTTGCCATATAAGAAGTGAAAATTTGTGTATGCAAGAATTTCGCAAAATCATTCTGAATCTAAGAAAAATATATTTCATTGTGTTTGTTTATTATTAAATTAATGTTAACGTATCTAAAATATATTTAGTTGGGTTAGGCTAAATTAAATTGCGCTTGTTATAATAAGGTTAGGTAGTTTTCAAAGTTTCTCTTGATACAAAATTATAAATTTTTACATTAACATAAATGAAAAAATATATCTTTAAACGTATAAGAGAAATTTTAGAAAGGACTTAATTTTAAATGAGTTCTTGCTAATTGACCAGTTTTACCTAATCGGCACGACATATATATATATATATATATATATATATATATATATATATATATATATATATATATATATTTTATATATATATATATTTTTGTCGTGCCGATTAGGTAAAACTTTGCGATTTTGCTTAAATAGCAACGCTCACCTTGCCATATAAGACAAGTGAAAATTTGTGTATGCAATAATTTCGCAAAATCATTCTGAACCTAAAGAAAAAAATATATTTCATTGTGTTTGTTTATTATTAAATTAATGTTAACGTATCTAAAATATATTTAGTTGGGTTAGGCTAAATTAAATTGCGCTTGTTGTAATAAGGTTAGGTAGGTTTTCAAAGTTTCTCTTGGTACAAAATTATAAATTCTTGCATTAACATAAATTAAAAAATATATCTTTAAACGTATAAGAGAAAATTTTAGAAAGAACTTAATTTTAGATGAGTTCTTGCTAATTGACCAGTTTTACCTAATCGGCACGACATATATATATATATATATATATATATATATATATATATATATATATATATATATATATATATATATATATATATATATATATATATATATATATATATATATATATATATATATATATATAAAGAGAAGGCAGTTAGGGTAAGATATAAACAACTATTGGAGGATAGATGGGCTAGTGAGAGTGTAGGCAATGGGGTCGAAGATGTATGGGGTAGATTTAAAAATGTAGTGTTAGAGTGTTCAGCAGACGTTTGTGGTTACAGGCGAGTGGGTGCGGAAGGGAAGAGGAGCGATTGTAAAGAGAGTAGTAAGGAGAAAAAGTTAGCATATGAGAGGTTTTTACAAAGTAGAAGTGATGCAAGGAGGGAAGAGTATATGGAGAGAAAAAGAGAGTTAAAAGAGTGGTGAAGCAATGTAAAAGAGAGCAAATGAGAGAGTGGGTGAGATGTTATTAGCAAATTTTGTTGAAAATAAGAAAAGTTTTGGAATGAGATTAATAAGTTGAGGAAGCCTAGAGAGCAAATGGATTTTACAGTTAAAAATAGGAGAGGAGAGTTATTAAATGGAGAGTTAGAGGTATCGGGAAGATGGAGAGAATATTTTGAGGAGTTGTTAAATGTTGATGAAGACAGGAAGCTGTGATATCGTGTGTAGGGCAAAGGGAAAAATAACATCTTGTAGGAGTGTGGAAGAGCCAGTTGTGGGTGTAGGGGAAGTTCGTGAGGCAGTGGGTAGAATGAAAGGGGTAAGGCAGCTGGGATTGATGGGATAAAGATAGAAATGTTAAAAGCAGGTGGGGATATAATTTGGAGTGGTTGGTGCTATTATTTAATAAATGTATGGAAGAGGGTAAGGTACATAGGGATTGGCAGAGAGCGTGTATTGTTCCTTTGTATAAAGGCAAAGGGGACAAAAGAGAGTGCAAAAATTATAGGGAATAAGTCTGTTGAGTGTACCTGGTAAAGTGTATGGTAGAGTTATTATTGAAAGAATTAAGAGTAAAACAGAAAGCAGGATAGCAGATGAACAAGGGGGCTTTAGGAAAGGTAGGGGTGTGTAGACCAAGTGTTTACAGTGAAACATATAGGTGAACAGTATTTGGATAAGGGTTAAGATGTTTTTGTGGCATTTATGGATTTGGAAAAGGCGTATGATAGGGTAGATAGGGGGGCAGGTGTATGGAATAGGAGGAAGGTTACTGAAAGCAGTGAAGAGTTTTTATGAGGATAGTGAGGCTCAGGTTAGAGTGTGTAGGAGGGAAGGGGACTATTTCCCAGTAAAAGTGGGCCTTAGACAAGGATGTGTGATGTCACCGGGGTTGTTCAATATATTTATAGATGGGGTTGTAAGAGAAGTGAATGCGAGGGTCTTGGCAAGAGGTGTGGGACTAAAAGATAAAGAAGCAAATACAAAGTGGGAGTTGTCACAGTTGCTTTTTGCTGATGACACTGTGCTTTTGGGAGATTCTGAAGAGAAGTTGCAGAGGTTGGTGGATGAATTTGGTAGGGTGTGTAAAAGAAGAAAATTGAAAGTGAATATAGGAAAGAGTAAGGTGATGAGGATAACAAAAAGAATAGGTGACGAAAGATTGGATATCAGATTGGAGGGAGAGAGTATTGAGGAGGTGAATGTATTCAGATATTTGGGAGTGGACATGTCAGCAGATGGGTCTATGAAGGATGAGGGGAATCATAGAATTGATGAGGGGAAAAGGGTGAGTGGAGCACTTCGGAGTCTGTGGAGACAAAGAACTTTGTCCATGGAAGTAAAGAAGGGAATGTATGAGAGTATAGTTATACCAACGCTCTTATATGGGTATGAAGCATGGGTGATGAATGTTGCAACGAGGAGAAGGCTGGAGGCAGTGGAGATGTCGTGTCTGAGGTCAATGTGTGGTGTGAATATAATGCAGAGAATTCGGAGTTTGGAAATTAGGAGGATGTGCGGGATTACCAAAACGATTGTCCAGAGAGCTGAGGAGGGGTTGTTGAGGTGGTTTGGACATGTAGAGAGAATGGAACGAGACAGAGTGACTTCGAGAGTGTATAAATCTGTAGTGGAGGGAAGGCGGGGTAGGGGTAGGCCTAGGAAAGGTTGGAGGGAGGGGGTAAAGGAAGTTCTGTGTGCGAGGGGCTTGGACTTCCAGCAAGCATGTGTGAGCGTATTTGATAGGAGTGAATGGAGGCATAGGGTTTTTTAATACTTGACGTGCTGTTGGAGTGTGAGCAAAGTAACATTTATGAAGGGATTCAGGAAACCGGCAGGCCGGACTTGAGTCCTGGAGATGGGAAGTACAGTGCCGGCACTCTGAAGGAGGAGTGTTAATGTTGCAGTTTTATAACTGTAGTGTAAAGCACCCCTCTGGCAAGACAGTGATGGAGTGAATGATGATGAAAGTTTTTCTATTTCGGGCCACCCTGCCTTGGTGGAATCGGCCGATGTGTTATTAAAAATATATATATACATGTATATATATATATATATATATATATATATATATATATATATATATATATATATATATATATATATATATATATATATATATATATATATATATATATATATAGTCGTACCGATTAGGTAAAACTTGCGATTTTGGCTTAAATTGCAACGCTCACCTTGCTATATAAGACAAGTGAAAATTTGTGTATGCAATAATTTCGCAAAAATCATTCTGAACATAACGAAAAAAATATATTTCATTGTGTTTGTTTATTATTAAATTAATGTTAACGTATCTAAAATATATTTAGTTGGGTTAGGCTAAATTAAATTGCGTTTGTTGTAATAAGGTTAGGTAGGTTTTCAAAGTTTCTCTTGGTACAAGTTGTACCTGCAGTCAACATGCCTAGGACGTTGTGGGAACACTCAGGGTCAAGTTGCACCTGCGGTCAACATGCCTAGGACGTTGTGGGAACACTCAGGGTCAAGTTGATAAATTAGTCAGTCCATCAGCTGAGGGACTGATTACCTCAATCTCCTTCTGATCATCACTGATGAAGCCACTGCGTGTTGAAACGTTTCCATAATAAAGATACCCAAATAATGCACATGTGTCTAATTTATATAGATCATGGATCGATATGGGATTGTCCAGACACCTGTTCTGTCTCTGAAGTCCCGTAAACATTCAGCACCGGGACTCATTAATCTCATCATGTATTTTAAGCTTGACATTCCCAGTGTATTTACTACACTGTGAGAAGCAGCAATCTATGATGCCATTGTCCTGACGCCTACCTTCTTGAGCTTGCTTTTTGTAATTCCTTTGCAATATTACTCAAAAGTAAACGGTTAAACGCTGCTCATTTTGTAGCGAGTTGTGGCTTGATGTTATTGTTGGTAATTTTAATGCTCACACCATCAATGCTATAGTTTCATTCAGTTATCCAGTATGCCGGTGAAATTATTTCTTTACCACTTGTAAAGAAGCTTAACTGCAATTCTGTTTCCACTCAGTTTCTTCACTGTAAGCTTAAATCTGTTCATAATCTTCAGTCTGTAAAAGTAATTCACTCTGTTTTCACGTTCTAAAAATTACTAAAGTTTAAAGCGTATCTCATTAAGTAATTTGTTTTATACCCAGCGTAGTTTGTATCACTACTATACCCAAATATACATGGTGCATCTAGATGTTTTTCTATAAATAGTTGCAAACTCAAGTCCGCAATCCTGCTTACATTTCTAATAGTATTAAATTACTAAAGCCAAATATTTCTCTTACAGAAGTGTCTATTATTATTTGGTTGTAGCGTGAGAATTTCTTGGCTGACTTTTACTACTTACCAGCATTACTGGGCTTCATGTTTTCTTGCAAATGGTCATACTGTCTGTATAAATTTTGCTAGGTACAGTGCTCATATCCAACAACTTCCTCGTAGTTTTTTTTTATATATAAATTCAGAACGCCATATCCGATCCGATCAAACCATGTTGAACTTAAACTAGAGGAAGGATCGAAGGGCAACTGCTCAATTTTAGAACCCATGATAAGGAATCATAAAACTCGAGGCCAGCGCGTAACCCACTGCGCAAGATGACAACAATAAGTCTCATCCAACTAGGTATATTTATACACCACAGAGTTGTTAACACAGGTTCCACTGTGACCACAACTATTTTAGGGTAACAAAAATAGATAAAAGACTGTTGGGTAGACTTCAGGATATACATATTTATAGAAGGGCCACAGATATATCAGATCACTTTTTAGTTGTAGCTAAAGTGAGAGTAAAAGGTAGATGGGATATAAGGAGAATGGAAACAGCAAGTAAGAGAGAAGTGAAGATTTATAAACTAAAAGATGAGGCGGTTAGGGTAAGATATAAACAACTGTTGGAGGACAGATGGGCTATAGGGTGCAAGAGGTATGGAGAAAGTTTAAGAATATAGTGTTACAGTGTTCAGCAGAAGTTTTTGGCTACAGGAAAGAGAAAAAGAGAGAAAAAGTTAGTATATGAGAGTTTTTACAAAGTAGAAGTGATGTAAGGAGGGAGAAGTATATGGAGATAAAAAGAGAGGTTAAGAAAGTGGTGAAGCAATATAAAAAAGAGCAAATGAGAGGGTGGGTGAGATGTTATCAACAAATTTTGTTGAAAATAAGAAAAAGTTTTGGAGAAAGATTAATAAACTCATTGTTTCCTTACTGTCAGGTATTCTCTGATCCATTGCAGTGCCTTTCCTGTTATTCCTGCCTGCTCCTCTTAACTTTTTTGCACTAATCTTTCGTGTGAGAAAGCCTAGGGAAAGAATGGATTTGTCAGTTAAAAATAGGAGTGGAGAGTTATTAAATGGAGAGTTAGAGGTATCAGGTAGATGGAGGGAATATTTTGAGGAATTGTTAAATGTTGCTGAAGACAGGGAAGCTGTGATATCGTGTATAGGGCAAGGAGGAATAACATCTTATAGGAGTGAGGAAAAACAAGTTGTGAGTGTGGGGGAAGTTCGTGAGGCAGAGAGTAGAATGAAAGGGGGTAAAGCAGCTGGGATTGATGGGATAAAGATAGAAATGTTAAAGGCAGGTGGGGATATAGTGGTTAGTGTTTTTATTTAATAAATGTATGGAAGAGGGTAAGGTATCTAGGGATTGGCAGAGAGCGTGCATAGTTCCTTTGCATAAAGGCAAAAGGGACAAAAGAGAATGTAAAAATTATAGGGCAATAAGTCTGTTGAGTATATCTGGTAAAGTGTATGGTAGAGTTATTATTGAAAGAATTAGGAGTAAGACGGAGAGCATAATAACAGATGAACAAGGGGGCTTTAGGAAAGGTAGGGGGTGTGTAGACCAAGTGTTTGCAGTGAAACATATAGGTGAACAATTTTTAGATAAGGGTAAAGAGGTGTTTGTGGCATTTATGGATTTGGAAAAATCATATGAAAGGGTGGATATGGGGGGCAATGTGGCAGACGTTGCAAATGTATGGAATCGGAGGAAGGTTATTGAAAGCGGTGAAACGTTTTTACGAGGATAGTGAGGCTCAGGTTAAAGAATGTAGGCGAGATGAAGACTATTTCCCAGTAAAAGTAGGCCTTAGACAGGGATGTGTGATGTCACCGTGGTTGTTCAATATATTTATCAATGGAATTGTAAGAGAAGTGAATGCTAGGGTGTTGGCAAGAGGTGTGGGGTTAAAAGACAAAGAATCTAACACAAAGTGGGAGTTGTCACAGTTGCTCTTTACTGATGACACTGTGCTTTTGGTGGAGTCTGAAGAGAAGTTGCAGAGGTTAGTGGATGAGTTTGGTAGGGTATGTAAAAGAAGGAAATTAAAAGTGAATATAGGAAAAAGTAAGGTGATGAGGATAACAAAAAAAAATAGATAACGGAAGATTGGATATCAGATTGGAGGGAGAGAGTATGGAGGAGGTAAATGTGTTCAGATATTTGGGAGTGGATGTGTCAGCAGATGGGTCTATGAAGGATGAGGTGAATCATAGAATTAACGAGGGGGAAAAGGTGAGTTGTGCACTTAGGAGCTTGTGGAGACAAAGAACTTTATCCATGAAAGCAAAGAGGGGAATGTATGAGAGTATAGTTATACCAACACTCTTGTATGGGTGTGAGACATGGGGTGTGAATGTTGCAACAAGGAGAAGGCTGGAGGCAGTGGAGATGTCATGTCTGAGGGCAATGTGTGGTGTGAATATAATGCAGAGAATCCGTAGCTTGGAGATTAGGAGGAGGTGTGTGATTACCAAAACTATTATCCAGAGAGCAGAGGAGGGGTTATTGAGATGGTTTGGACATATAGAGAGAATGGAACAAAATAGAATGACTTCGAGAGTGTATAAATCTGTAGTGGAGGGAAGGCGGAGTAAGGGTCGGTCTAGAAAAGGTTGGAGGGAGGGGGTAAAGAATGTTTTGTGTGCGAGGTGCTTGGACTTCCAGCAAGCGTGCGTGAGCGTGTTAGATAGGAGCGAATGGAGACAAATGTTTTTTAGGACTTGACGTGCTGTTGGAGTGTAGGCAAGGTAACATTTATGAAGGGTTTCAAGAAAACCGGCAGGCCGAACTTGATTCCTGGAGATGGGAAGTACAGTGCCGGCACTCTGAAGGAGGGGTGTTAATGTTGCAGTGTTGTAGCTGTAGTGTAAACACGCTTCTGGCAAGTGAGTGATGGAGTGAATTAGGGATGTATCGGATATCCGTATCCGCATCCGCATCCCCGGAGCATCCGCATAAATTCTTACATCCGCATCCGCATCCGCATCCGTATTTTTTCTAAATGAGACATCCGCATCCGCATCCGTACTTTTCTAAATGAGACATCCGCATCTGCATCCGCATCCGTATTTTTCCTAAATGAGACATCCGCATCCGCGTCCGCATCCGTAATCACTATTAAATAAATATCCGCATCCGTGCCAAACAAAGCGGATGTGGCGGATATTATAACCTAAATTACAGAGCTTGCATGTTTGTTTCCCACAAACTTGTTCTTATGATTTACAAATTAACATTGCAGCTTCAAATATTATAACTTATGACCTGTGCAGAGAGAGAGAGAACATAAGAACATAAGAAAGGAGGAACACTGCAGCAGGCCTCTTGGCCCATACTAGGCAGGTCCTTCAAAATCCACCCCACTAAGGAAATAAATGGTATAAAATACCGACACTCATCTGTATATCCAACAACTTCAACCAGAACAACGGCTTCTACAACATAGCTGAACCTATTGCCAAGAAACTTCTTCAACGCTATCCCACCTAGAACTCAAGAATGGTACACTGCAGGTCCTTTAAGTCACACTATGTTTTCAACTATCACACTACTTTTAAGACTCACATGCAGCTTTCTCCACCTGACCCAGCATTCTCCACCTGACCCAGCATTCCACCTGACTGTACCTATATATCTCCGTGTTGCTCATTTTCCAGGTAGATCTGTCTGTGACTCGATAAAGCCCACTGCGTGGGCGAAACGTTGTCAATAAAGGATCACATTATACTGCTTATGTGTTTATTTTTCCACCCCACTAACCTGGAGAGAATTCCAGGGGTCAACCTCCCTGTGGCCCGGTCTGTGACCAGGCCTTATTTTGGACCAGAGCCTGATCAACCAGGCTGTTACTGCTGGCCGCACGCAGTCCAACGTACAAACCACAGCCTGGCTGGTCAGGTACCGACTTTTGGTGCCTGTTCAGTGCCTGCTTGAAGACAGCCAGGGGTTTGTTTGTAATCCCCCTTATGTATGCTGCCCAACCAAATTTTCAATTCTATCCAAGAAATAAGCTTTGATAATTCTATTTACTCCTGTGCGAGTCCCACTCAAAACCAACCCCTCTCACTCATGAATTTATCCAACCTAAATTTAAAACTACCCAAGGTGCTACCTTCAATAACCCTACAAGGCTGATAAATTAGACACATATGCAATGGAAATAAATTATAAATTATACTGCTTATGTGTTTATTAGACACATATGCATTGAAAATTAGGTTGAGCAAATATTTTGTTAGTGGGATGGATTGTGAAGGACCTGCCTAGTATGGGCCAGCAGGCCTGTTGCAGTGTTCCTCCTTTCTTATGTTCTTATGTATCTTTATTGAGGAAACGTTTCGCCACACAGTGGCTTCATCAGTCCATACAAAGGAGAATCGTGAAGAACAGGAGTTTGAGGTGGTCAGTTCCTCAGCCTGGAGTTGCTGTCTGACACAGCAACATCTTGGTATCTTAATACAGGGAATTGTTCACTTGCCTAACCCTTGGCCACCACCTACGTCCACATTGGTCAAATGTGACACCTGCTACTGCTGCTGCACCTCTCCTGCCTACGGTATATAAGTCACTTCTTCACACATATGTTGTATTATTATCAAGATTGATGGACTGACAACATCAAGTCAAGGCTAAGGGACTGATTACATCATTCTCCGTTGTATGGACTGATGAAGCCACTGTGTGGCGAAACGTTTCCTCAATAAAGATACCCAAGTGTTGCATCTGTGTCTAATTTATCAACTTGTCGGTTCTCTGAACCATTCATCTGCATATGTGTGAGAGACACACACAGTAACACTGTGGAGGTGTATAAATGGAAAACAGGAATTAATATAGGGATGTAAATAGCGTTTGATAAACATATTAGGTTGGATAAACACATGAGTGAGAGGGGTTTGATTTGAGTGGGAAAATATTGTTAGTGGGATGGATTGTGAAGGACTTACCTAGTATGGGCCAACAGGCCTGCTGCAGTGTTCCTCCTTTCTTATGTTCTTATGGAGGAACACTGCAGAAGGTCTACTGGCCCATGCAATGCAGGTCCTTATCAAAATCACCATTACCCAAGAATTCACTCCCGCACCCATGACACCAATCAAACCCATTCTCCTTTGTATTGGACTGAGATCTGTTTGTGACAAACAGATCTCAGTCACAAACAGATATGAGATGTGTTTGTGACTTGATAAAGCCCAACAAACGAAAACGACTTTTGGCAGAAAATGCAGAGAAACTGTTATTCTTGAAGAAAAACCTTCCAATCATAAACTTTAAGTATTAAGCAAATGTCAATTGATTATGTAATAAAAGCATTATGTATTAAATGTATTATGTAATGAAAGTATTTGCCATGTGGTAAAAAAAAAAATCAGGTGTTTTATGACTGTCCTGCAAAATCCGCATCCGCATCCGCCCGGATGTCAAGATGTGACATCCGTAATCCGCATCCGCATCCGCATTTTACTGTAAGCAGATATCCGCATCCGCATCCGTATTTTACTGTAAGTAGACATCCGTATACACATCCGCATACTGGATATCTAAATTTTTCACATCCGATACATCCCTAGAGTGAATGATAATGAGAGTTTTTCTTTGTCAGGCCACCCTGCCTTGGTGGCAAACGGCCTAGGTGTTAATAAATAATAATAAAAAAATAGGCACAATACCGTAACTGGAACAATACACAAAAAACCCGCACATAGAAGAGAAGAGCTATCTATGTGCGTTTTTTTGTGTGTGTGTATTTTAGGGTATATGATGGTAAAATAAAAGTGAACATTTCAAGATAACTAAAATACCCTCAGGACATCAAAGCATTGGAGCTAAGCAGTGTCTTCAGTGAAATTGCTCACCTGTAGGTGATTGCAAGGGATCGAGTCACAGTTCTTGGCCCCGTCTCTTCACTAGTCGCTACTAGGTACACTCTCTCCCGGCTCCAAGAGCCTTGTCGTACCTCTTCTTAGAGCTATGTATGGATTCCGCCTCCACTACTTCACTCTCCAGATTGTTCCACTTCCTGACAGATCTAAGGCTGAAGAGTGATTTGATGCGAATGCAAGGGCATTGAGGACATTAGACATACCCTCCCTTTAATCGCTTCCTTTACTCATTCCCATTCTTTGCTCCCTTTCCTCGGAACATACCTGATTATCTCTCATTCTCCAGGCGCTGTAGTGTCCCTACGGGTTTATCGCTTCCCTGTGAAAACTAGTACTTCATAAACATTTTCATTGAAAGCTCGCAAAGTTTTGTTTTTAAGAAATGGTAAGAAAAAGGTATATGATGCGCCGCAGAAGGTAAGAATAATGGTCATTACGATTAATTGCCCAGTGGCACTTTGCTGGTAGCAATATAATCCAACTGAAGACTTCTTTTCCATTACAAACTTGCTGTCAACAATGTGACAGGGAACCATTACAAACTTACTGTCTGTCAACAATGTGACAGGGAACCATTACAAACTTGCTGTCAACAATGTGACAGGGAACCATTACAAACTTACTGTCTGTCAACAATGTGACAGGGAACCATTACAAACTTCCTGTCAACAATGTGACAGGGAACCATTACAAACTTACTGTCTGTCAACAATGTGACAGGGAACCATTACAAACTGTCTGTCAACAATGTGACAGGGAACCATTACAAACTGTCTGTCAACAATGTGACAAGGAACCATTACAAACTTGCTGTCTGTCAACAATGTGACAGGGAACCATTACAAACTTACTGTCTGTCAACAATGTGACAGGGAACCATTACAAACTTACTGTCTGTCAACAATGTGACAGGGAACCATTAGAAACTTTCTGTCAACAATGTGACAGGGAACCATTAGAAACTTGCTGTCAACAATGTGACAGGGAACCATTACAAACTTACTGTCTGTCAACAATGTGACAGGGAACCATTACAAACTTACTGTCTGTCAACAATGTGACAGGGAACCATTAGAAACTTGCTGTCAACAATGTGACAGGGAACCATTAGAAACTTGCTGTCAACAATGTGACAGGGAACCATTACAAACTTGCTGTCAACAATGTGACAGGGAACCATTAGAAACTTGCTGTCAACAATGTGACAGGGAACCATTACAAATTTGATGTCAACAATGTGACAGGGAACCATTACAAACTTGCTGTCAACAATGTGACAGGGAACCATTACAAACTTACTGTCTGTCAACAATGTGACAGGGAACCATTACAAACTTGCTGTCAACAATGTGACAGGGAACCATTACAAACTTGCTGTCACCAATTTGACAGGGAACCATTACAAACTTACTGTCTGTCAACAATGTGACAGGGAACCATTACAAACTTGCTGTCTGTCAACAATGTGACAGGGAACCATTACAAACTTACTGTCTGTCAACAATGTGACAGGGTGTAGATGAATGGTTCAGAGAACCGACAAGTTGTTAAATTAGACACATATGCAACACTTGGGTATCTTTAATGAGGAAACGTTTCGCCACACAGTGGCTTCATCAGTCAATACAAAGAAGTAGTAATAAGAGGAGGAGTTTGAGGTAATCTTATTACTACTTCTTTGTATTGGACTGATGAAGCCACTGTGTGGCGAAACGTTTCCTCATTAAAGATACCCAAGTGTTGCATATGTGTCTAATTTAACAATGTGACAGGGAACCATTACAAACTTACTGTCTGTCAACAATGTGACAGGGAACCATTACAAACTTGCTGTCAACAATGTGACAGGGAACCATTACAAACTTACTGTCTGTCAACAATGTGACAGGGAACCATTACAAACTTGCTGTCAACAATGTGACAGGGAACCATTACAAACTTACTGTCTGTCAACAATGTGACAGGGAACCATTACAAACTTGCTGTCTGTCAACAATGTGACAGGGAACCATTACAAACTTGCTGTCAACAATGTGACAGGGAACCATTACAAACTTGCTGTCTGTCAACAATGTGACAGGGAACCATTACAAACTTGCTGTCAACAATGTGACAGGGAACCATTACAAACTTGCTGTCAACAATGACGGACATAACTCGCAACAATGTGACAGGGAACCATTACAAATTTGCTGTCAACAATGTGACAGGGAACCATTACAAACTTGCTGTCTGTCAACAATGTGACAGGGAACCATAACAAACTTGCTGTCAACAATGTGACAAGGAACCATTACAAACTTACTGTCTGTCAACAATGTGACAGGGAACCATTACAAACTTACTGTCTGTCAACAATGTGACAGGGAACCATTACAAACTTGCTGTCTGTCAACAATGTGACAGAGAACCATTACAAACTTGCTGTCTGTCAACAATGTGACAGGGAACCATTACAAACTTGCTGTCAACAATTTGACAGGGAACCATTACAAACTTGCTGTCAACAATGTGACAGGGAACCATTACAAACTTGCTGTCAACAATTTGACAGGGAACCATTACAAACTTGCTGTCAACAATGTGACAGGGAACATTACAAACTTACTGTCTGTCAACAATGTGACAGGGAACCCTTACAAACTTACTGTCTGTCAACAATGTGACAGGGAACCATTACAAACTTGCTGTCAACAATGTGACAGGGAACCATTACAAACTTGCTGTCAACAATTTGACAGGGAACCATAACAAACTTGCTCTCAACAATGTGACAGGGAACCATTACAAACTTGCTGTCTGTCAACAATGTGACAGGGAACCATTACAAACTTGCTGTCAACAAAGTGACAGGGAACCATTACAAACTTGCTGTCAACAATGTGACAGGGAACCATTACAAACTTACTGTCTGTCAACAATGTGACAGGGAACCATTACAAACTTGCTGTCAACAAAGTGACAGGGAACCATTACAAACTTGCTGTCAACAATGTGACAGGGAACTATTACAAACTTGCTGTCTGTCAACAATGTGACAGGGAACCATTACAAACTTGCTGTCTGTCAACAATGTGACAGGGAACCATTACAAACTTGCTGTCAACAATGTGACAGGGAACCATTACAAACTTGCTGTCAACAATGTGACAGGGAACCATTACAAACCCACTGTCAACAATGTGACAGGGAACCATTACAAACTTGCTGTCAACAATGTGACAGGGAACCATTACAAACTTGCTGTCAACAATGTGACAGGGAACAATTACTAACCACTTTGTTAGAGTAAAAGATCACTTTCATTAGATGAATGTCGCCACACACACTGAACAATCTAATGGAAAAAGTTTGCCTCAGGGCCGAGAAACACATTGAAAGTCCACAAGGGTTCCCTGAATTACCTTAGATTTAACAGATGTGGTGGTATTGCTGGCAGACAAGCAGTCATCCACCGCTAGTGAGTCATCCATCCATCCACTACTCGTCCAGTATGATTCTAACCTCCGATCATCCACAACTTATCTACAACGTGACGTGGTATAGCTGGTCAAGTTAAATGATTATGCAGATCGATTCAAACGGTTCATCCATCGCACGCTGCTCATCCATCACACGCTGATTATCCATTACACGCTGATCATCCATCACACGCTGATCATCCATTACACGCTGCTCATCTATCACACGCTGCTCATTCATTACACGCTGATCATCCATCGCACAATGCTCATCCATTGCACACTGCTCATCCATCGCATACCGCTTATCCATCACAAACAGCTGATCCATAACACACTGCTTACCCATCACACACTGATCATCCACCATGCACACTCATTCGCCACATCTTGATCATCGACCAATCACACTCATCCACCACACACTGATCATCCACCACACTTTGATCATCCACCACAGACACTGATCATCCGCCACACACACTGATCACCCACCACACACACTGATCATCGACCACAGACACTGATCATCCACCACACACTGATCATCCACCACACTCTGATCATCCACCCACACACTGATCATTCACACCACTGTGATCATCCACAACAGACACTGATCATTCCCCACACACTGATCATCCACCACACACACTCATCCATCACACACTGATCATCCACTACATTCTGATCATCCACCACACACACTGATCATCCACCACATACACTGATCATTTACCACACACTGATCATCTACCACAGACACTGATCATCCACCCCACCCTGATCGTCCACCACACTCTGATCATCCACCACACACAATGATCATCCACCAAAAACACTCATCTATCACACACTAATCATCCACACAAACTAATCATCCACCACAC
>WNWK01018503.1:0-39813 GCA_009830355.1 Cherax destructor
GAGCTGGAGTTATGGGATACAGGGATCACTGAGGTAGACCTGGAGTTATGGGATACAGGGATCACTGGGGTAGACCTGGAGTTATGGGATACATGGATCACTGGGGTAGACCTGGAGTTATGGGATACATGGATCACTGGGGTAGACCTGGAGTTATGGGATACAGGGATTACTGGGGTAGACCTGGAGTTATGGGATACATGGATCACTGGGGTAGACCTGGAGTTATGGGATTCAGGGATCACTGGGGTAGAGCTGGAGTTATGGGATACAGGGATCACTGGGGTAGAGCTGGATACCTTCGTTGGATCACCCAGAGACCAAGACACATCCAGTCTTTATGTTAGCTTATCCATACTTTGCCTTTCTCGTCAATCTAATAAAAATTTATGGCCTTAATGTCAACAATTTTTTTTTCATTTCTTTTGTATTCATGACAGGTGATGAGGGATTCCCCGGGACGGGTATTTCACCAGCTGGGGGATGCAGCACAACGGTATAAAGCATACCACGGGCGGGGTTAGAACCCGACGCGCTAGCCACTGGGCCAGCTGGCTACAGAGGTATCCTGGAACAGAGAACATCATCATCTTCGATAACTTTTCTTGCTGACCACTATTTACAAGTTAGAAGGGATGAATTTGAGAGGGACGTGCCCTCTCATTGATTACATTTCTTACTTGTGCTAGTGGGCCCTGTCTCTCCTGTCGTCAAGATTATCCGATCCATACTGTGGCTTCAGCTTCACAGTATTCCAGACTATGGAGCAGAACTCTTCTCCAGACTGAGGGACTGACCACCTCAAAATTACGTCTTGAAGGGTGATGGACTGATTACCTCGTCTCTGCATCTCTACTGCTTCTACTGCCTCCACTGTACTCGACTGAAGAAGCCTGTGTTGGTGAAACGTTTCTGAATAAAGTTACCCAACTGTTGCAATTGTGTGTTACTTATCAAGCAGGGGGATGCCCTGCTAGTGGAATATTTCATCATGACATATCAGCTGGTTGGGGTCACTCCCGTGCTAGTGTACCAGCTGTCCTCCCGTACTGTGTACCAGCACACGTCCACTCTCACTCCTTCCACTCCCGCCGCAACTATGGTCCTCCTTCACCCTCTCCTCCTGCAGCAGCACTTCCTCAGTCATCACCTCCTGAAGGACCAGTTCGTCATCCCCAGCCTGCTGGTGTCACTCAGGTTTCCACGGGCGTCTGTGGATCCGACAGATCAGCTTCGCCACAACGCCAGCAACAACAGAGTGTGGCCCACTCACAATGAACTTGACAAACACACTCAGGGGTTCGCTGACAAGTTTCCCAACAAGGAAGATCTCCAGATGGCAATAACAGCCAACCAGCTGGCTATCGCCCAGCTAAGCCAGGTGGTGTTACATCTCCTGGGACCTTGTCATTTCTTAGCTAACAGTTCTGAACGCCTCGTCAGGTCACCCCCAACCCTACGTAAGTATCAAAGATTTTTAATGGAAAATGTTGAAATTTCCGACAGTTTTTTTTCCCTAAAACGAAGTTCAGAGTTATTTTAGTTAAAGATTAGATTTGTTTCAGCCTCTGCGCGATCCATGAAAGGTAATCCCGGAATCGTTAAACCCCAGCCACCTCTTCCTCAATGATCCGAGAACACATGTGATAAACGGTTTATAAAAGTGACAAGTTGATGAAGTTTTTTAGTTTAATATCTTTATTATTGAGGAAACGTTTCGCCAGCCAGTGGCTTCCTCAGTCCAGTACAGAGAAGAACAGTGGAAAAAGAGAAGTTTGAGGTAATCAGTCCCTCAGCCTGGAATAAATTTGTTCATTCCATCAATCACGAAGACTTCAGTCCATCAAGACTGATGGACTGAAGACATCGACTCCAGGCTGAGGGACTGATTACCTCAAACTTCTTTTTTTTCCACCGTTCTTCTCTGTATTGGACTGCTGAAGCCACTGGCTGGCGGAATATTCCCTCAGTAAAGATTCCCAAATGCTGCACAAGTCCCATTCCTCATCCCAGAACAGGAAAGGTACAAAGTGTAGCTTGGAGAACCTGTATTACAGACCAGGAAAGGTACAAAGTGTAGCTTGGAGAACCTGTATTACAGAACAGGAAAGGTACAAAGTGTAGCTTGGAGAACCTGTATTAGTAAATTTACAGATAACTTACAAATTTGTAAATTTATTTACACTACTGATTTACAAGTTTATAGATGACCTACGTATTTACAGCTTACAAATATAACATATAATTATAAAAATCTTCTTTGCCGTCTACCGACGGTTGTGTTCTACCCTCATCCACCCTTCATCCACGTCTGATCCACTTCTCATCCACTACTGATCCACGTCTGATCCACTACTGATCCACGACTCATCCAGTTGAAGTGGTAGACGTACTTTCTGCTATAAAAGGAGTGTCAGGTGAGTGCGCTTCGCTATTGATACTTCTCAGTATTTGCTCAAGGTTCCTTGATGCTGGTGAGGGGCTCTTGATCTGGGGAATTGGATCTGTGCTATAGTTCCCTGAATTGACCCTAAATGCCTTCCATCCCCCCATACAGGCGCTCTATAATTCCTATGGGTTTAGCGCTCCTCATAATAATAATAATAAAAATATTAATAATAATAATAATATTGCTTTCCTGTAACGGACGTGTTCTAGACCGTTGTTTCAGACCTTGTTTGAGACCATTGTTATTGATAGTATATTGTTAGAGCTTTGAATGAATACTTAAGAACAAGTAATGGCCAGGAGTTGCTATTCAACCCCTGCAACCACAAACAGGTGAGTACACACTCACACGACAAGGCTCTTGGAGCGGGGAGAGAGTAGACTTAGTAACGACCAGAGAAGAGGCGGGGCCAGGAGCTACGACTCGACCCCTGCAACCACACACACATACAACAATTGAGATGCAATACCTGGTCAGGAAAGGTGATAAACCGGGGTGTGTACTAGCCTATTTGTGGTTCCAAGGGTCGATTCACAGCTCCTGTGTATGCGTGTTCATATTCGTGTGTACGTGTTTGTGTGTGTGTGTGTTTATACTTATATATGTAAGATGCTTCTGTAAGTAGTAAATTAACCACCACTTCTCTGTGTTTTCAGTTCCCCAGAAGTCGTATGGACACATCGCTCAGCCAGGTAAAGACGTTTTACTCTGTTTAGAGCTTTATAAAGTCATGTTTCACTCTTGTGTAGAGTATTACCATGTCATGTTTCTTGTGTAGAGTATTACCAAGTCATGTTTCTTGTGTAGAGTATTACCATGTCATGTTTCTTGTGTAGAGTATTACCATGTCATGTTTCACTCTGTGCAAAGCTTTATCAAGTTATGTGTGTGTACAGGACAGTTCCCATGGCTGGTCAGTGTCAAGTTAACTAACTTACAACTGTGTGTGTGTACAGGACAGTTCCCATGGCTGGTCAGTGTCCAGTTAACTAACGTACGACTGTGTGTGTGTACAGGACAGTTCCCATGGCTGGTCAGTGTCCAGTTAACTAATTTACAACTATGTGTGTGTACAGGACAGTTCCCATGGCTGGTCAGTGTCCAGTTAACTAACTTACAACTGTGTGTGTGTACAGGACAGTTCCCATGGCTGGTCAGTGTCCAGTTAACTAACGTACGACTGTGTGTGTGTACAGGACAGTTCCCATGGCTGGTCAGTGTCCAGTTAACTAATTTACAACTATGTGTGTGTACAGGACAGTTCCCATGGCTGGTCAGTGTCCAGTTAACTAACTTACAACTGTGTGTGTGTACAGGACAGTTCCCATGGCTGGTCAGTGTCCAGTTAACTAACGTACAACTATGTGTGTGTACAGGACAGTTCCCATGGCTGGTCAGTGTCCAGTTAACTAACTTACAACTGTGTGTGTGTACAGGACAGTTCCCATGGCTGGTCAGTGTCCAGTTAACTAACTTACAACTGTGTGTGTGTACAGGACAGTTCCCATGGCTGGTCAGTGTCCAGTTAACTAACTTACAACTGTGTGTGTGTACAGGACAGTTCCCATGGCTGGTCAGTGTCCAGTTAACTAACTTACAACTGTGTGTGTGTACAGGACAGTTCCCATGGCTGGTCAGTGTCCAGTTAAGTAACGTACAACTGTGTGTGTGTACAGGACAGTTCCCATGGCTGGTCAGTGTCCAGTTAACTAACTTACAACTGTGTGTGTGTACAGGACAGTTCCCATGGCTGGTCATTGTCCAGTTAACTAACGTACAACTGTGTGTGTGTACAGGACAGTTCCCATGGCTGGTCAGTGTCCAGTTAACTAACTTACAACTGTGTGTGTGTACAGGACAGTTCCCATGGCTGGTCAGTGTCCAGTTAACTAACTTACAACTGTGTGTGTGTACAGGACAGTTCCCATGGCTGGTCAGTGTCCAGTTAACTAACTTACAACTGTGTGTGTGAACAGGACAGTTCCCATGGCTTGTCAGTGTCCAGTTAACTAACTTACAACTGTGTGTGTGTACAGGACAGTTCCCATGGCTGGTCAGTGTCCAGTTAACTAACTTACAACTGTGTGTGTGTACAGGACAGTTCCCATGGCTGGTCAGTGTCCAGTTAACTAACGTACAACTATGTGTGTGTACAGGACAGTTCCCATGGCTGGTCAGTGTCCAGTTAAGTAACGTACAACTGTGTGTGTGTACAGGACAGTTCCCATGGCTGGTCAGTGTCCAGTTAAGTAACGTACAACTGTGTGTGTGTACAGGACAGTTCCCATTGCTGGTCAGTGTCCAGTTAAGTAACGTACAACTGTGTGTGTGTGTACAGGACAGTTCCCATGGCTGGTCAGTGTCCAGTTAAGTAACGTACAACTGTGTGTGTGTACAGGACAGTTCCCATGGCTGGTCAGTGTCCAGTTAACTAACGTACAACTATGTGTGTGTACAGGACAGTTCCCATGGCTGGTCAGTGTCCAGTTAACTAACTTACAACTGTGTGTGTGTACAGGACAGTTCCCATGGCTGGTCAGTGTCCAGTTAACTAACGTACAACTATGTGTGTGTACAGGACAGTTCCCATGGCTGGTCAGTGTCCAGTTAACTAACTTACAACTGTGTGTGTGTACAGGACAGTTCCCATGGCTGGTCAGTGTCCAGTTAACTAACGTACAACTATGTGTGTGTACAGGACAGTTCCCATGGCTGGTCAGTGTCCAGTTAACTAACTTACAACTGTGTGGTTGTACAGGACAGTTCCCATGGCTTGTCAGTGTCCAGTTAACTAACTTACAACTGTGTGTGTGTACAGGACAGTTTTCATGGCTGGTCAGTGTCCAGTTAACTAACGTACGACTGTGTGTGTGTACAGGACAGTTTTCATGGCTGGTCAGTGTCCAGTTAACTAACGTACAACTATGTGTGTGTACAGGACAGTTCCTATGGCTGGTCAGTGTCCAGTTAACTAACTTACAACTGTGTATGTGTACAGGACAGTTCCCATGGCTGGTCAGTGTCCAGTTAAGTAATTTCTACGATGCCAGTTACCACCTGTGTGGTGGCACTCTCCTGGCACCTGACTGGGTCCTCACAGCTGCTCACTGCCTCGACGGTGAGAATCCTGCACTCCTCCAGGTGAGAATCCTGGCCTCCTCCAGGTGAGAATCCTGCACTCCTCCAGGTGAGAATCCTGCACTCCTCCAGGTGAGAATCCTGCACTCCTCCAGGTGAGAATCCTGCACTCCTCCAGGTGAGAATCCTGCACTCCTCCAGGTGAGAATCCTGCACTCCTCCAGGTGAGAATCCTGCACTCCTCCAGGTGAGAATCCTGCACTCCTCCAGATAAGAATCCTGGCCTCCTCCAGGTGAGAATCCTGCACTCATCCAGGTGAGAATCCTGCACTCCTCCAGATAAGAATCCTGGCCTCCTCCATGTGAGAATCCTGGCCTCCTCCAGGTGAGAATGTTGTTGGTGATTTACCATTCTTATGTACAAAAATGATGATTAATATAAAAGCTACTAAAAATATCAACCTGGATGATGACAGCCAACAAACTTACACTTAACACTGACAAAACCTTCTACATTGTGTTTGGTAACAGAACAGTTGTTGCACAACTGAACATAATGATTGACAACACTCCTATTACTAAACACAATGAGGGCAAATTCCTGGGCCTACACCTTGAGAGCAACCTGAATTTCAGCATCCATATCAACCACATAGCAAAAAAAGTATCCAAAACGGTTGGGATCCTCTCTAAGATACGTTACTATGTACCACAATCAGCCCACACTACTCACACTATACTATTCACTCATTTATCCCTACCTCACCTATGCCATATGTGCTTGGGGATCAACAGCAACAACCCACCTAAAACCAATATTAACTCAACAAAAAGCCGCAGTAAGAATTATTACGCAATCCAATCCCAGGCAACCCCCCCCCTCTTCAAAGACCTAAATTTACTCACTGTCCAGAACATCCACACTTACTACTGTGCAACCTACATGTACAGAACCATAAATTCCAATATTAACCCTGAACTAAAACGCTTTCTTGATAGTTGTGACAGGACCCATAGACACAATACCAGACACAAAAACGTCTATGATATTCCACGTGTCCGGCTAAATCTATACAAACGTTCAATGTACATTAAAGGACCTAAAATCTGGAACTCCCTACCTGAAAACTCCAGATCTGCAGACTCAGCCACCATTTTCAACACTATCATCAAAAAACATCTTATCTCACTAACACACCATCACCTAAACACACACACAAACATCCTCCTTATCTACACCAACACTGAATCAAAGGACAGTAAACATAAAATCCCGAATATAGCTATTGTCTAATAAATCTGAAAGTAGTCTCAAGTTTACCTGATATACTCCAATATTGGAGCTTTAATAGAAACTATGTAACATGCCAAGACAAAACCATTCTTATTACTAATTTTACAATCTAAATATTCTGAACTACCTCACTATTGTAAATCTATTTAATCATTTAAAATTTGTATTCATTGTAATTTGTAATACAATCTGATTATCCTGAACTACCTCACTATTGTAAATATATTTAATAATTTGAAATTTGTACTCATATGTAATTTGTAATATAGATTAAGAACTAGTATTAAGTCTGCCCGAAATGCCTAGCATGCCCAGGCATGCTAGGCATGCTAGCCCAGGCATGCTAGGCATGCTAGGCCCAGGCATGCTAGGCATGCTAGGCCCAGGCATGCTAGGCATGCTAGGCCCAGGCATGCTAGGCATGCTAGGCCCAGGCATGCTAGGCATGCTAGGCCCAGGCATGCTAGGCATGCTAGGCCCAGGCATGCTAGGCATGCTAGGCCCAGGCATGCTAGGCATGCTAGGCCCAGGCATGCTAGACATGCTAGGCCCAGGCATGCTAGGCATGCTAGGCCCAGGCATGCTAGGGCATGCTAGGCCCAGGCATGCTAGGCATGCTAGGCCCAGGCATGCTAGGAATGCTAGGCCCAGGCATGCTAGGCATGCTAGGCCCAGGCATGCTAGGCCCAGGCATGCTAGGCATGCTAGGCCCAGGCATGCTAGGCATGTTAGGCATGCTAGGCCCAGGCATGCTAGGCATGCTAGGCCCAGGCATGCTGAGGCATGCTAGCCAGGCTGCTAGGCATGCTGAAGACCCAGGCATGCTAGGCATGCTAGGCCCAGGCATGCTAGGCATGCTAGGCATGCTAGGCCCAGGCATGCTAGGCATGCTAGGCCCAGGCATGCTAGGCATGCTAGGCCCATGCATGCTAGGCATGCTAGGCCCAGGCATGCTAGGCATGCTAGGCCCAGGCATGCTAGGCATGCTAGGCCCAGGCATGCTAGGCATGCTAGGCCCAGGCATGCTAGGCCCAGGCATGCTAGGCCCAGGCATGCTAGGCCAGGCAGCTGGGCCCATGGCATGTAGGCCCAGGCATGCTAGGCCCAGGCATGCTAGGCATGCTAGGCCCAGGCATGCTGGGCATGCTGACGGCCATCTGTGTAATTATTGTCCTTAAATGTAAAACACACATTGTAATTTTTACAGAGAAATAAATCATCTTGAATCTTGAATCTTATAATAATTATTATTATCATTATTATTATTCCTCTGATGGCGATCTTTATATCCAGGTGGTGGCTGGAGAGTTGGATATGGATTTGGATGAGGGTACGGAACAGTATATCCGGGTGACCCACTTTATCCAGCACCCACAGTACGCTTAGTGAGTATATACACTGACATATTTATTTACCAGTTTAACAGCTTTGTTAGAATCTACCTACCTGGAGTCTACCTGGAGTCTACCTGGAGTCTACCTGGAGTCTACCTGGTGGATACCTGGTGGATACCTGGAGTCTACCTGGTGGATATTCTGGGGGTCAACGCCCCCGCGGCGCGGTCCAGTGGATCAGGATATCCTGAGATATGGCAATTCCCAAGTAATAGTAACTCCAGTGTTGCTGGAAGGTAACTTTTGAAGGTGTCGTAACTACTGAACTATACTGGAGTGTTTTATGATATCCTCATTGACATACTGAAGTCTCCAGCTCTGGCTGACACATATTGTGTCAGCCAGTATTGTGTGAAGAAATATGACAAACATAACTTTTGTTCCCACAATGTAACTATCATATAGAACAGTGTAGCAACACTGCTGGTGTTTCCACAATGTAACTATCATATAGAACAGTGTAGCAACACTGCTGGAGTTCCCACAATGTAACTATCATATAGAACAGTGTAGCAATACACTGCTGGTGTTCCCACAATGTAACTATAATATAGAACAGTGTAGCAACACTGCTGGTGTTCCCACAATGTAACTATCATATAGAACAGTGTAGCAACACACTGCTGGTGTTCCCACAATGTAACTATCATATAGAACAGTGTAGCAACACTGCTGGTGTTCCCACAATGTAACTATCATACAGAACAGTGTAGCAACACACTGCTGGTGTTCCCACAATGTAACTATCATATAGAACAGTGTAGCAACACACTGCTGGTGTTCCCACAATGTAACTATCATACAGAACAGTGTAGCAACACACTGTTGGTGTTCCCACAATGTAACTATCATACAGAACAGTGTAGCAACACTAGTGGTGTTCCCACAATGTAACTATCATATAGAACAGTGTAGCAACACACTGCTGTTGTTCCCACAATGTAACAATCATACAGAACAGTGGAGCATAACTGTTGGTGTTCCCACAATGTAACTTATCATATAGAACAGTGTAGCAACACTGCTGGCGTTCCCACAATGTAACTATCATATAGAACAGTGTACCAACACACTGCTGGTGTTCCCACAATGTAACTATCATGCAGAACAGTGTAGCAACACACTGCTGGTGTTCTCATAATGTAACTATCATACAGAACAGTGTAGCAATACTGCTGGTGTTTCCACAATGTAACTATCATACAGAACAGTGTAGCAACACTGCTGGTGTTCCCACAATGTAACTATCATACAGAACAGTGTAGCAACACTGCTGGTGTTCCCACAATGTAACTATCATACAGAACAGTATAGCAACACTGCTGGTGTTCCCACAATGTAACTATCATATAGAACAGTGTAGCAACACACTGCTGGTGTTCCCACAATGTAACTATCATATAGAACAGTGTAGCAACACTGCTGGTGTTCCCACAATGTAACTATCATATAGAACAGTGTAGCAACACTGCTGGTGTTCTCACAATGTAACTATCATATAGAACAGTGTAGCAACACTGCTGGTGTTCCCACAATGTAACTATCATACAGAACAGTGTAGCAGCACTGCTGGTGTTCCCACAATGTAACTATCATACAGAACAGTGTAGCAACACTGCTGGTGTTCCCAAAATGTAACTATCATATAGAACAGTGTAGCAACACTGCTGGTGTTCCCACAATGTAACTATCATACAGAACAGTGTAGCAACACTGTTGGTGTTCCCACAATGTAACTATCATATAGAACAGTGTAGCAACACTGCTGGTGTTCCCACAATGTAACTATCGTACAGAACAGTGTAGCAACACTGCTGGTGTTCCCACAATGTAACTATCATATAGAACAGTGTAGCAACACTGCTGATGTTCCCACAATGTAACTATCATACAGAACAGTGTAGCAACACTGCTGGTGTTCCCACAATGTAACTATCATACAGAACAGTGTAGCAACACTGCTGGTGTTCCCACAATGTAACTATCATATAGAACAGTGTAGCAACACTGCTGGTGTTCCCACAATGTAACTATCATACAGAACAGTGTAGCAACACTGCTGGTGTTCCCACAATGTAACTATCATACAGAACAGTGTAGCAACACTGCTGGTGTTCCCACAATGTAAGTATCATATAGAACAGTGTAGCAACACACTGCTGGTGTTCCCACAATGTAACTATCATACAGAACAGTGTAGCAACACACTGCTGGTGTTCCCACAATGTAACTATAATATAGAACAGTGTAGCAACACTGCTGGTGTTCCTACAATGTAAGTATCATATAGAACAGTGTAGCAACACTGCTGGTGTTCCCACAATGTAAGTATCATATAGAACAGTGTAGCAACACTGCTGGTGTTCCCACAATGTAACTCTCATATAGAACAGTGTAGCAACACTCCTGGTGTTCCCACAATGTAACTATCATATAGAACAGTGTAGCAACACTGCTGGTGTTCCCACAATTTAACTATCATATAGAACAGTGTAGCAACACTGCTGGTGTTCCCACAATGTAAGTATCATATAGAACAGTGTAGCAACACACTGCTGGTGTTCCCACAATGTAACTATCATACAGAACAGTGTAGCAACACACTGCTGGTGTTCCCACAATGTAACTATAATATAGAACAGTGTAGCAACACTGCTGGTGTTCCCACACTGTAACTATAATATAGAACAGTGTAGCAACACTGCTGGTGTTCCCACAATGTAACTATCATATAGAACAGTGTAGCAACACTGCTGGTGTTCCCACAATGTAACTATAATATAGAACAGTGTAGCAGCAGCTTTTTTGCATTTTTTGAGAGGAAGCTGAAAATTTTTATGTGACCCCTCAGCTGGGAGACACCGTACAAGAATGACCTGGCTCTGGTACACCTTGCTGACCCTGTACTAGTCAATGACCTGGTGCAGGTAGCCAGTCTACCCTCACTCACCTTTCTCCCTGACACAGGTAAGCTCTCACCTCAGTCATAATGTTGGGAACTGTTACTTGTTTACCTATCAGAACTTTTAGGTCCAGTCTTTGGACCTATTATGTGCCTCTGTAATGTTGTGGTACAGTCCCTGGACCCATTATGTGCCTCTGTAATGTTGAGGTACAGTCCCTGGACCCATTATGTGCCTCTGTAATGTTGTGGTACAGTCCCTTGACCCATTATGTACGTCTGTAGTATTGAGGTACAGTCCCTGGATCCATTATGTGCCTCTGTAATGTTGTGGTACAGTCTCTGGATCCATTATGTGCCTCTGTAATGTTGAGGTACAGTCCCTGGACCCATTATGTGCCTCTGTAATGTGGTACAGTCCCTGGACCCATTATGTACGTATGTAATGTTGAGGTACAGTCCCTGGACCCATTATGTGCCTCTGTAATGTGGTACAGTCCCTGGACCCATTATGTGCCTCTGTAATGTTGAGGTACAGTCCCTGGACCCATTATGTGCCTCTGGGCCACAAAGTTTTGATAGCTGAACAAGTTCCAGTGGTAATGAACTATTTACATTTTTATATCTGGTTAAAATCGTCGAATTATTTATGCAAACATGAAGTGGATCGTGATAGATGTTAGGTTCTCTTGTCTAATTAATAAATGTACTCGTCTCAGTAAAAGATGGTCTTGTGTACCTATTAGGAAAATCTAAGAGTAATACACTTAGGGTAAGTGACCATTGGTAGGGTTCAGATCACACAATGAGGTCCGTGGTTCGATCCCCGGTACGGGTGGAAACATTACGACGTGTTTCCTTAAGATACCTGCTGTCCATGTTCACCTAGCAGTAAGTAGGTACCTGGGTGTTAGTGGACTGGTGTGGGTCGCATCCTGGGGATAAAATTGACCTAAATTGCGGGAAATGCTCTGCATAACAAGGGGCTTTCTATATAGTAGTATGTCATTGATGTCAGCTATGGTCTGTATACCTTGTACATGTACTTGTAGAAATAAAGATTATTATTATTATTCCTTCTCAGATCTTACAGATGACTAAATATTATGGTTAGGGTATATACACCGAGAGGTATATGTCTCTTAGTGTATATGCACTGAGAATATACTTTAAATCCTATTTTAGATAAACAAATGTATTCTTGACTGGTGGTGAACCAGTAACGTGCACCCTTAATGACCCTCGTCTGGTAAATGAGCATTAAAACACATTAACCAAACAGCCAGCCTTAATAATAATAATAATAATAATAATAATACGTACTATTACTTCTAATAATAAAAGTAATAATAACAAAAGTCATACTACTATTACTAGTATAATAATAATAATAATAATAATAATAATAATAATAATAATAATAATAATAATAATAATAATAATAATAATAATAATAATAATAATGATGATGATGATGTTGGTTGTTACAGAGGGTGAGTGTCGTGAAGCAGGCTGGGGTGTGAGCAACGAGGGAGCCCCAGGCTCCAGAATCCTTATCTTCGTTAATGTTCCTCTCATGCCCAGACATCAGTGCCAGGCAGCATACCCAGCACTGGATCAGAAAGACGTATGTGCCGGGCAAGGAGGTGCTGGCTCCTGTGTAGTAAGTACCTGTATCCGATATCTTCTCAGGGGATTTATAAGGGGGTTCTCAGAACCTCTCTCAGTACTGTATACAGGGGTAGAACAAGCCTCTGTTGTAACAGCATTTCGCTCCCTGAAGAGCTTTATACAGGCCTCTATACAGGGCGAAATATTGTGGTTAGTGGAGATATGTACCTTGTATGTGTATACATACCACTGCAGTTCTAGCTGGCTGGTAGAACTGACTAGTGTTGCTAAATACGACAGATGCTCACTGTTATGATATATTAACTAGGAAACGTTTCGCGCAAGTTTTGTTTCACATTTGTCGATATTTTATACCATATATCCACTGGCCAGTGTTCACTGCAGTTGGTTATCTTTCAGGGCGACAACGGAGGCGCGTTGATGTGTGTCACAGGTAACGGAGATACTTTGAGTGCTGTTATGTCCTGGAGAGAAGGCTGTGCCCGCCCTGGCAAGCCAGCTGTTTACATGGACGTGGGTAAATACATCTCCTGGATTAGCAACGTGACGGGCTTGGTACCACGTTCCTGAGGCGCCGCAGGACTCCGTAATAAAGAAAGCTACGATACTCTAGCAGGAATAATTCACAAGTAACACCTAACCCTGTTACCTAGAAGTAAAGAGGTACTACACTCCTGAGTCTTTGTAAACCTGAGTAATAAAGAATAAAAATCCAGTGCTTAAGCCACTAGAGTGGGTTTAAATGGATGGTTTAAACCCCATCCGTTCCGTGGTTTGTTTACAATCATGTTATTAGAACTTTGTGAGTCAATTACAATACTCCGGCAGCAATAATTCACAACTAGCTCATGACCTTGTTACCTAGTAGTAAAGAGGTACCACGCTCCCGAGGCTTTACCGAGACATGTAATACAGATAGGAATAATTCATAATTCACAAAACTGTTATCTAGCAGTAAAGTAATACCCAAAAGCTACAAGACCGTTGTGGGTGGCATTCTGGGGTGGTAGTCCCCACATTCTCATGCTGTGGGTGGCAGTCACCCCATACCCATACTGCAGGTGGTAGCCAAAAGGCCACAGAGGCACGTAACGGGTCCAGAGACTGAAGCCCAACATTGTGTAAACTAAGCCAATTACAGTAGCACTGAATTAATAACTAAGTAAGTTTATTCAAGTATACACAAATACAGTTACATAGATTATCATACATAACAACATATATGTAGAGAACCTAGGATAACCCAAAAAAGTCAGACAGTGACTTATTTCCATTGGGTCTAAAAAGGGCCCACTACCTGCCCGAAATGCCCTGGCATGATAGTGGCTTTCCCTGGCATGATAGTGGCTTTCCCTGGCATGATAGTGGCTTTCCCTGGCATGATAGTGGCTTTCCCTGGCATGATAGTGGCTTTCCCTGGCATGATAGTGGCTTTCCCTGGCATGATAGTGGCTTTCCCTGGCATGATAGTGGTTTTCCCTGGCATGATAGTGGCTTTCCCTGGCATGATAGTGGCTTTCCCTGGCATGATAGTGGCTTTCCCTGGCATGATAGTGGCTTTCCCTGGCATGATAGTGGCTTTCCCTGGCATGATAGTGGCTTTCCCTGGCATGATAGTGGTTTTCCCTGGCATGATAGTGGCTTTCCCTGGCATGATAGTGGCTTTCCCTGGCATGATAGTGGCTTTCCCTGGCATAATAGTGGCTTTATTTATATCAATAAAATTATGAAATATAATCACACATTGTAACCTTTGCAAAGAAATAAACTTTTGTATTTGTACTGTATTTTGTACCCATCACACCAGCCTAGTGAGCTGCGACACTTTACACGGGTAATATATTATACCTCAGTTACCCATAAAATCCTCGACGCCCATTTTTACTTCATCATAGAAAACGATCAGTCTTCAGATTCACTTTGTTAATATTGATACCATAACAATCATACCTCCTATAATAACCATACTTATTACAATGATCTTAAACTTCGAACACTGAAACGTACTGCTCGCAGACTAGGCCTAGCCTATAGAAAACATCGTACCCCTGGAATACTGAAGCTCTTTCAAACTGCCCTTGCTGCTGCCAGAGAGCGTATGACAGAGCTGCGGCAAACTGACTGGGAAAAATTTGTCAATGGTCTCAATGCTCACACCCCACTTAGCCGAGCATGGAGAGACATACATAGAATTAAGGGTAACAGAACTGGTCAGATAGCGCACCCTCATCCCTTACATAGGGCGAATGAGCTAGTCAGTGCTTGGGCTGTTACATCAAGCTATGAAAATCTTCCCAGTACCACACAGGCGAAATTAAATGACAAATATGATGCTAGGGAGAGACTTGTTTGTTTTATGCTCAGCAAGGAAGATGACTGTAACATTCCTTTCACTGACTTTGAACTTGATGCAGCACTAACTAAAGGCAACTCCACGTCGCCTGGTGAGGATGGTATTACCTACAATATACTAAGATTGCTGTGTCGAGTACCAGGCAATCCTTTACTCGAATTATACAACATGAGCTATGTAACTGGGGAGCTCCCTAAATCTTGGACCAACAGCCTCATCATTCCCATTCCTAAGCCCAATCAACAAAATTCATTTCGCCCAATATCTCTTACTAGCTGCTTATGTAAAACATTTGAGAGGATGATTCTTAATCGTCTCATGTACAGAATCAAACATTTTTTGTCCCCCCGGTTGCATGGTTTCATGCATGGAAGGAGTGTGCACCATTGCATAGCCACCTTTCTCACTCTGCACACTGACAGCTCATACACTACCTTCCTTGACCTTAAATCTGCTTTTGATGTTGCCAACCGACGTGTAATCATTAGTGAACTTGCCAGAACGGATGTTGGAGGATGGTTTCTCCGCTGGATTAAAGGCTACCTGTCCAACAGAAAGTCTTCTGTGTTGTTTCAGGGGCATAGAAGTATAACTAAAGACTTTGAATTAGGAACCCCACAGGGAGGTGTGCTCAGTCCCACTCTATTCAATATTCTAATTAATGCCTTACTTAATGCTATGCCTAGCCAACCCCATCATTATATGATCAGTTTCGCTGATGATATAATGATTCACACCACCGGATTCTCCAACACCCAAAACATCCTTAACCATGTACTGGCCTCGTGTCAGGACCTGGGGTTGATAATCTCTACTGATAAACCAAAGATACTCAATAGGCGTCCTCCTCGACAGAGAGGCACAGTTCGCCAGATCCAGTTGCATGATGGGTCTCTTCTAGAATATGTAAACAGATACAGGTATCTAGGCTTTGAGGTCTCACTACTTGGATCTGTTGTAACGAGACTTTGTCGTCAATACAAAGAAAGGCTGAGAGCACTTAGAGTTGTGGCAGGGTTTCACCCCAGGTATGGTGCTAATGTTAAAATTGTGAAAATGATGTATCTTGCTTATATTAGATCATTAGTTGATTATGCTGCCCCACTATTTGCTCTTGTGTCTGACTGGAAGCTTGGAGGGCTGGAAAAACTGCAGAACGAAGCAATGAGGATCATTTTAGGATGCCCTCGTACTGCCAAAATTTTAAATATGCAGAAAGAACTTGATATTCCAAGCATCAGAGATCGTGTTACTGAAAGAAATATCCTAATTGGGGTTAATATGCTCAGGCAGGCCCATTCAAACCCCTGCACAGAAGCCCTCCAAACTTTCCTCAGCACTGGTGAACATCCCTCCAGATGGATCGAAAAAACTGGAACCGACCTCCGCATGAATCAGATACATGATCTGTGGCAAGTAAGGCAACAGCAGCACTTCTCCGCTCCATGGAATATTACCCCATTCCAAACTACCATCCCTCCATTTTCCCCCAAACTACTTCTTAAATCACAACCAAAGCTTCGCCTTGAAGCCAAACATGATGCCTTAAGCTGTATTGATAATTTAGCCAACCAGCACACTCTCTCACAAATTATTTACGTTGATGGTTCTGTTCACCAATCCACTGGTGCAGCCGGTAGTGCTGCTGTTGTCATACAGAGTGATGGCTCTCTTAAAGAAATTGGAGCACGCATCAATAACTGGGCCTCTACCCTTCAGACAGAACTGTTTGCCATACTCCTTGCACTCAAATGCGTCCATGTATCTAAGGTTGACTCTCTAATTGTAACTGATTCTCTGTCATCCATAAATGCTCTCAACTCATCAAGTATAACTTGTGGCATGCTTGTGTCAGAAGCCAGACACAGGTATGGTAGGATTCTGGATATTAGAGTCAGAGTGCACATGCTGTGGATTCCATCTCACATTGGTCTTCAGATGCATGATAGAACTGATAAATTGGCTAAGTTTTATGCTTTCAAAGAGGGGGTAGATTATAATCTTGGCTTGTCAGTTAGCAGTTTGAGAACAATAATACGAAAAGAACTTCAACTGAATTTTATTGACTTAAGACTCAGGGAGATTGACACCAGTCACTCCATCTATCATCATTCTATCATGCAGGAGGAGCCACATGTCTATGGTGCATCCAACAAAATAAGCAGACTCTTGGATGTCACCACCGCCCGCCTCCGGCTGGGTTACAAGTATCTTTGGCAGGTTAAATCACCACCACCAGATGTAGACCAAACAAAATGTAAACTTTGCCAGTTGGATTATTGTCACACCCTGCGTCATTATGTACTGGAGTGCGATAAAATTAATGAATTCAGAGACAACTCACTCAGAAATGTTCAAGATATGTCAAAGTATTTTATCCACAGTGGTATATTACAGACCATTCTTGAAAAATACCCTGACTTTGCTCCCTGTAAATAAAGCATTGCCACGTGTACTCACCTAATTGTACTCACCTAATTGTGGTTGCAGGGGTCGAGACTCAGCTCCTGGTCCCGCCTCTTTGCTGTCCGCTACTGGGTCTCTGCTCTCCCTGCTCTATGAGCTTTATTATACCTTGTCTTAAAACTATGTATGGTTCCCGCCTCAACTATATCGTTCGCTAGACTATTCCACTTCCTGACTACTCTGTGGCTGAAGAAATGCTTCCTAACATCCCTTTGACTCATCTGAGTCTTCAGCTTCCAGTTGTGTCCCCTTGTTTCTGTGTTCCCTCTCTGGAACATCCTGTCACTATCTACCTTTTCGATTCCCTGCAGTATTTTGTATGTCGTTATCATGTCTCCTCTAAACCTTCTGTCCTCCAGTGTTGTTAGTCCTATTTCCCTCAACCTTTCTTCATAGGGCATTTCCCTGAGCTGTGGAACTAGCCTTGTCGCAAACCTTTGCACTTTCTCTAATTTCTTGACGTGCTTGACCAGGTGTGGGTTCCAGACTGGTGCTGCATACTCTAGTATGGGGCTGACGTACACGGTGTACAGTGTCTTGAACGATTCCTTGTTAAGGTAACGGAACGCTAATCTTAGGTTTGCCAGTCGCCCATATGCTGCCGCAGTTATCTGGTTGATGTGTGTCTCCGGAGACGTGCTTGGCGTTATACTCACCCCAAGGTCTTTCTCGTTTGATGAGGTTTGTAGCCTTTGTGTGTGTGTGTGTGTGTGTGTGTGTGTGTGTGTGTGTGTGTGTGTGTGTGTGTGTGTGTGTGTGTGTGTGTGTGTGTGTGTGTGTGTGTGTGTGTGTGTATGTATGTGTAATAATTACCATTTTGTCCTATGCACATGTCGATTGAAAACTGGGGGTGTTGTATGTGCGTGTGTGTGTGTGTATGTATATATGTGTGTGTATGTGTATGTGTATGTGTGTGTATATGTGTATGTGTGTGTACTCACCTATTTGTACTCACCTATTTGTGGTTGCAGGGGTCGAGTCATATCTCCTGGCCCCGCCTCTTCACTGATTGCTACTAGGTCCTCTCTCTCCCTGCTCCATGAGCTTTATCAAACCTCGTCTTAAAACTATGTATGGTTCCTGCCTCCACTATGTCGCTTTCTAGGCTATTCCACTTCCTGACAACTCTATGACTGAATAAATACTTCCTAACATCCCTTTGACTCATAGGAGTCTTCAACTTCCAATTGTGACCCCTTGTTTCTGTGTCCCCTCTCTGGAACATCTTGTCTCTGTCCACCTTATCTATTCCTCTCAGTATTTTATATGTCGTTATCATGTCTCCCCTAACCCTCCTGTCCTCTAGTGTCGTCAAGCCGATTTCCCTTAACCTTTCTTCGTAGGACAATCCCCTTAGCTCTGGGACTAGTCTTGTTGCAAACTTTTGCACTTTCTCTAATTTCTTGACGTGCTTGACCAGGTGTGGGTTCCAAACTGGTGCTGCATACTCCAGTATGGGCCTGACGTATATGGTGTACAGAGTCTTGAATGATTCCTTAGTGAGGTATTGGAACGCTATTCTTAGGTTTGCCAGCCGCCCGTATGCTGCAGCAGTTATCTGATTGATGTGTGCCTCAGGAGATGTGCTCGGTATTATACTCACCCCAAGATCTTTTTCCTTGAGTGAGGTTTGCAGTCTTTGGCCACCTAGTGTGTATGTATATGTGTGTGTGTGACCCAACAATTAAAATTTGCACCAAGAAGTCATTACAGTTGTGACCGGGTGTAGACTAGTGAATTGTTCATTACTTTATAATTTGTTCATGATTGTAACCATGTATAAACGTAAGTAAGTAAATTTACTTACATGTTTCATTACCTTTGTAACTTGTGAGTTCATTACCTTTGTAACTTGTGAGTTCATTACCTTTGTAACTTGTGAGTTCATTACCTTTGTAACTTGTGAGTTCATTACCTTTGTAACTTGTGAGTTCATTACCTTTGTAACTTGCTCAGCTATCAAAACTTTGGGGTCCAGTCCCTGGACCCATTATGTACCTCTGTAATCTTTTGACTACCGCCCACAGGATGGGTATGGGGTGACTACCACCCACAGGATGGGTATGGGGTGACTACCACCCACAGGATGGGTATGGGGTGACTACCGCCCACAGGATGGGTATGGGGTGACTACCGCCCACAGGATGGGTATGGCTTGACTACCGCCCACAGGATGGGTATGGGGTGACTACCGCCCACAGGATGGGTATGGGGTGACTACCGCCCACAGGATGGGTATGGGGTGACTACCGCCCACAGGATGGGTATGGGGTGACTACCGCCCACAGGATGGGTATGGGGTGACTACCGCCCACAGGATGGGTATGGGGTGACTACCGCCCACAGGATGGGTATGGCTTGACTACCGCCCACAGGATGGGTATGGGGTGACTACCGCCCACAGGATGGGTATGGGGTGACTACCGCCCACAGGATGGGTATGGGGTGACTACCGCCCACAGGATGGGTATGGGGTGACTACCGCCCACAGGATGGGTATGGCTTGACTACCGCCCACAGGATGGGTATGGGGTGACTACCGCCCACAGGATGGGTATGGGGTGACTACCGCCCACAGGATGGGTATGGGGTGACTACCGCCCACAGGATGGGTATGGGATGCATAATAAAGATATCAAACTAGCAACTAATATTGATAAATATTTTTTACTTTATTTTATCAATCAAATTAGAATATAGAGATGTTCTATATAAATTTAGACATTTTAATTTCATATTTAGATCAAAGATAGGTCAGGAAATAGCAAATAATTTTGATTTTTGAAAACGTTAGTCGAAAAATTATGCTAATGTGAATTTTGCTCTTCCTCTTATACATCAATGATCTTCCCAATGTATCACAAGACCTGAAACTAATTCTCTTTGCTGACGACACAACTTATGTCATCTCCCACACAAACCTTGCCACGCTCAACACCATTGTTAACGATGAATTAATAAAAATTATCTACATGGATGACAGCCAATAAACTTACACTCAACACTGATAAGACCTTCTATATTATGTTTGGTAACAGAGCAGGTGATGCACAATTAAACATTAAGATCAACAACACTCCTATTGCTAAACATAATGAGGGCAAATTCCTGGGCCTTCACCTCGACAGCAACCTGAAATTCAGCACCCATATCCAACATATAACAAAGAAAGTGTCCAAAACTGTGGGGATCCTCTCTAAGATACGTTACTATGTACCACAATCAGCCCTACTCACACTATTTTATTCACTATACATTTAGCCGATTCTATTGAGGGGGTCATTGGAGACTTGTCTAAGACTTTAAACTGATAGATTATAGAGGTATGGGTGTTTGTGGGAAACAATCAAGCTGTAGTATTAGGCCTGGAAACAGCAGATATTACCAGGATACTTCAGGGATATGTTTAAAAGACAATATTCAAAATAAAGTTGCTAGTAAAGGCAAAGCAATTGATCAACAAACAAAGAGAGATAGTAGAGGGCAACGTGTGACTAGCTCCCTTAAGGTTTACTACACAAATAGTAGGAGTCTAAGAAATAAGATAGATGAGCTAAGATTACTTGCAAGTGCAGGTAATATAGATATTATTGCTATAACAGAGACCTGGTTCAACCTGAAAGATAGAGAAATGCCTTCCGAGTGTAACATACAGGGATATAAACTATTCCACACTGATAGGGTCAACAGGAAGGGTGGTGGAGTGGCAATGTATGTCAGAGATAATTTAAATTGTTGTGTTAGACAAGATATAAGATTAGAAACATCGGACACAGAATCTGTTTGGCTACAGTTTCTCGATGGTCGTGATAAATGTAATCGGGAACAAACTCCCGATTACAGTTATAGAGGCTAAAACGTTGTGTAGTTTTAAAAATAGGCTAGATAAATATATGAGTGGGTGCGGGTGGGTGTGAGTTGGTCTTGACTAGCTTGTGCTACTAGGTCAGATGACGTGCTCCTTCCTTAAGTGAATGTAACCTGACCTGGCTGGGTCGGGGCATTGGCTTAAGCCGGTTGGAGACTTGGACCTGCCTCGCATGGGTCAGTAGGCTTGCTGCAGTGTTCCTTCTTTCTTATGTTCTTATGACTGTAAACAAAATTCTGAATACAACTATTGCTTCATAATTCTTAAGCTAGTCATAAGTTTGCCTAAGATTCTCCAATATAGAAACTGTATCATGAGAATACGACACCATTTCCATTAATAGATACACTAATTGTTTAGTTCTTAAATATTTTGAACTACCTCAATTTTGTAAATCTATTTAATCACAACAATTACCTAACCTTAATACCAGTATAATTATTGTGTCAATATAGAGTAAGATCTATACACACACAACCCGCACATATAAAAAAGAGAGGAGCTTACGACGACGTTTCGGTCCGACTTGGACCATTTACAAAGTCACACTAACACACAGGACAGGTGGAAGGAGTATATATAGGCAGGCTCCTCTCTTTTTATATGTGCGGGTTGTGTGTGTATTGTTCCAGTCACGGTATTGTGCCTTTTTTGTTATTTAGAGTAAGATCTAGTATAAGTCTGCCTGAAATGCCTAGGCATACCTAGGCATACTAGTGGCCTTCTTGTAATAAGTATTTTATATTATGAACTAATACCATTAGTTATGTAAACCCCATTTTGTAATATTATCAGAAATAAAGAATTTGAATTTGAATTTGAGTATATTAAACCTTGAGGAGATATATTTAAATGTTTTCAATAGGGTTAGTTATAAGTGCAAATATTTCAGGCTGGTAATTTGTATACAATACTCGGTAAGGATTTTTTTAAATATATATATAAAATCTATGCAAAACAATCACGGGGGAAGTCGAATGATAGCTCTAGGCCTTTCGTGTTGTAATCAACACATCATCAAGAGCTTGCAATATTTCAGAAAAGAGGAGGATGTCCAAGCAGATGCGATCACAGGGAGCGCAGACCTCCTCCTCTTTCCTGCAATATATATATATATATATATATATATATATATATATATATATATATATATATATATATATATATATATATATATGACATGCCCATGCACTCTGCTCCAGGCCCAGACTCATGGAACTCCGTGTTCATCAAGAACTGCAAGAAGCCCCTGTCACGTGCTTTTATCATCCTATGGAGAGGGAGCATGGACACTGGGGTCGTCCCGCAGCTACTAAAAACAACAGACATAGCCCCACTCCACAAAGGGGGCAGTAAAGCAATAGCAAAGAACTACAGACAAATAGCGCTAACGTCCCATATCATAAAAATCTTTGAAAGGGTTCTAAGAAGCAAGATCGCCACTCATCTAGATAACCATCAATTACACAACCCAGGACAGCACGGGTTTAGAGCAGGTCGCTCCTGTCTGTCCCAACTACTGGACCACTACGACAAGGTCCTGGATGCTCTAGAAGACAGACAATGCGGATGTTATATACACAAACTTTGCAAAAGCCTTTGACAAGTGTGACCATGGTGTAATAGCACACAAAATGCGTGATAAAGGAATAACAGGAAAAGTTGGTAGATGGATCAATAATTTCCTAACAAGTAGAACACAAAGTGTAGTAGTCAACAGAGTAAAGTCTGAGGCAGCTAATGTGAAAAGCTCTGTTCCACAAGGCACAGTACTCGCTCCCATCCTATTCCTCATCCTCATATCAGACATTGACAGGGATATAAGCCACAGTGCTGTGTCTTCCATTGCAGATGACACCCGAATCTGTATGACAGTGTCCACCGTTGAAGACACTGCAAGACTCCAAGCAGACATAAACCAAATCTTTAAATGGGCTGCAGAAAACAATATGAAGTTCAATGATGAGAAATTTCAATTACTCCGATATGGAAAACGTGAGGAAATTAAAATCTCATGGGAGTATAAAACAAATTCCAACCACACAGTAGAGCGAAAAACTAATGTCAAAGACCTGGGAGTGATCATGTCAGAGGATCTCACCTTCAAGGACCATAACACCGTAGCAATCGCACCTGCTAGAAAAATGACAGGATGGATAATGAGAACCTTCAAAACCAGGGATGTCAAACCCATGTTGACACTTTTCAGGTCGCTTGTTCTATCTAGGCTGGAATATTGCTGCACACTAACTGCACCTTTCAAGGCAGGTGGAATTGCTGACCTTGAAAATGTACAGAGAACCTTCACGGCACGCATAAGTGCGATAAACCACCTCAATTACTGGGAACGCTTGAAGTTCCTAAACCTGTACTCCCTAGAACGCAGGCGGAAGAGATACATTATTATATACACATGGAAAATTCTCGAGGGATTAGTACCAAACTTACACACGAAAATCACTCCCTACGAAAGCAAAAGACTCGGCAGGCGATGTAACATCCCCCCAATGAAGAGCAGGGGTGCCACTAGCACGTTGAGGGACAACACAATAAGTGTCAGGGGCCCAAGATTGTTCAACTGCCTCCCAGCATACATCAGGGGGATTACCAACAAACCCCTGGCTGTCTTCAAGCAGGCACTGGACAGGCACCTCAAGTCGGTACCTGACCAGCCAGGCTGTGGTTCGTACGTTGGACTGCGTGTGGCCAGCAGTAACAGCCTGGTTGATCAGGCTCTGATCCAACATGAGGCCTGGTCACAGACCGGGCCGCAGGGGCGTTGACCCCTGGAATTCTCTCCAGGTATACTCCAGATATACTCCAGGTATACTCCAGGTATACTCCAGGTATACTCCAGGTATAGAGTAACTGAAATTTGTCCCTCAATGAACATCACATGTTTTGTGCGTCCTACTGGGAGATTTGTGTTATATCCTCTTGGTGCATGACACTCATGCACACCACAGGTAACAGTCACTGCTTCAGGCTGGCAGTGGCTAGAGGGAGTGCAGAGTGGGGAGAGAACCTTCTGCTTTTCTATCCTTGCCTCAAGTACCTAGATATTGCACTCTTGGTTTTTAATCTAGATACAAGTAGATATAGTAGTGTGCATATTAATTGGGTCAGTGATGGAAAAAGACATTTATTTGGAAAATTAATGTTTATTTGAAAAATACACGGCATTGATATGACATATTTAATAAGAGGTATGATTACTTTTTGCTTTTATAATCATTGTTACACGTTTATCATAGACTCAACCAGTGATGAACACATTTTGGCAGGTGCTTGATGGTGGTACCAGGTCCTAATAACAACAGCAATTAGCTTGCCCACAGTTGAACAGTCCTGATTTGCGATCCTGCGTTTCGTTATTGCCACATATTCTCAATTGGGTTGAGGTCAGGAGAGTTTCCAGGTCAATTTAGAATGCTTAGCCCACTTCGAAGAATGTCATTATTTTTCTGGAAGTGTGGCATGGAGCAAGACCTTGCTGGAAAAATGCCGTCTCCATCAGGAAAGTCTCTATCCGCAATGGGAAGCAAATGAGTTGCCAGGATTGCCTTGTATTTGTCACTGCTCATCGTTCCCTCAACAATAACAAGCCGTCCAGGGCCTCTGGCAGTAAAACTGCCCACATCATCTTCGGTGGGTGTTGTGACGCTTGTTGAATGTCCATTCCAAAGAGGTTCCCCTTTGCTCCGTCTCACTACCACTGATCTGTACCCATGTACTTCACTACCACTGATCTGCACCCATGTACTTCACTACCACTGATCTGCACCCATGTACTTCACTACCACTGATCTGCACCCATGTACTTCACTACCACTGATCTGCACCCATGTACTTCACTACCACTGATCTGCACCCATGTACTTCACTTCCACTGATCTGTACCCATGTACTTCACTACCACTGATGTGCACCCATGTACTTCACTTCCACTGATCTGTACCCATGTACTTCACTACCACTGATCTGTACCCATGTACTTCACTACCACTGATGTGTACCCATGTACTTCACTACCACTAGTCTGTACCCATGTACTTCACTACCACTGATGTGTACCCATGTACTTCACTACCACTGATGTGTACCCATGTACTTCAAAATGCGGCACATATGATCGAGTGTCCACCGAAGCCGTTTTTTCTTCATAGCAGGAGTCAATAATTATTTCTTTGCCTGCTTTCTGGCAGTTCTGTCAACTTCAAAGAGCCTTCGTGGTACAGTCTGGCTTTCCCATGTACGTACTCGCATATCCTCCCATGTACTCGCATATCCTGCCAAGTACTCGCATATCCTCCCCATGTACTCGCATATCCTCCCCATGTACTCGCATATCCTCCCATGTACTCGCATATCCTCCCCATGTACTCGCATATCCTCCCCATGTACTCGCATATCCTCCCATGTACTCGCATATCCTCCCCATGTACTCGCATATCCTCCCATGTACTCGCATATCCTCCCATGTACTCGCATATCCTGCCATGTACATGTTGCCTGCCTCAGCTCGGCTAGTGTTGCAAACCATCAATCAAAACACACCTCTCGTGGCTGCAGCAATTACCCAATCAAGCGATGACTGCCTGGCGGGGAAACTCAGCGAGCAGGACGCTCGAGCAAGGGATTAAGCCCGCGACTCTAGACACATGTCTGATTCTCAGACACCCTCCCCTAACACCAGGCTCTTCCCTGCCTCCCCTCACGCCAGGCGACACCAGCCCTTGCGTCGCCCGGACGTGTAGGGGGAAATAGATTTTTAGAAACCACGCTGCTTGTGACGTTTCGCCAGGGGAGAGAGAAAGACGTTGATTTTCCCGCCAAGTGGAAATATTGTTGGAACATTCAGATTCAATTTGGCGAAAGACATGCGATGGGGACAAAAATCACACCCAACTTGGAGAAAATCTTTCCAGTGGCGGGGAAAATCTCACTAGTGGTGAGGAAAATCTTGCCAGTGGCGGGGAAAATCTCACTAGTGGTGGGGAAAATCTTGCCAGTGGCGGGGAAAATCTAACTAGTATTGGGGAAAATCTTGCCAGTGGCGGGGAAAATCTCACTAGTGGTGGGGAAAATCTCACTAGTGTTGGGGAAAATCTCACTAGTGGTGGGGAAAATCTTGCCAGTGGCGGGGAAAATCTTACCAGTTGGGGAAAATCTTACTAATGGTGGGGATAATCTCACTAATGGTGGGGAAAATCTTACCAGTGGCGGGGAAAATAATGGAGCCTTCGTCGAAAAAAAAATTCTGATTTGGAAAAAATTCTACAGAAAAAATATTCTCATTCGAATTTTTTTGTTGCTTATAACAGAAAAACGAAAATAACATAGGTGGTGAAGGCAGCCAGGTGGTGAAGGCAGCCAGATGGTGAAGGCAGCCAGGAGTGAAGGCAGCCAGGTGAAGGCAGCCAGGTGAAGACAGCCAGGTGGTGAAGGCAGCCAGGTGGTGAAGGCAGCCAGGTGATGAAGGCAGCCAGGTGAAGACAGGCAGGTGGTGAAGGCAGCCAGGTGGTGAAGGCAGCCAGGTGGTGAAGGCAGCCAGGTGGTGAAGGCAGCCAGGTGGTGAAGGTAGCCAGGTGGAGAAGGCAGCCAGGTGGTGAAGGCAGCCAGGTGGTGAAGGCAGCCAGGTGATGAAGGCAGCCAGGTGAAGACAGGCAGGTGGTGAAGGCAGCCAGGTGGTGAAGGCAGCCAGGTGGTGAAGGCAGCCAGGTGGTGAAGGTAGCCAGGTGGAGAAGGCAGCCAGGTGGTGAAGGCAGCCAGGTGGTGAAGGCAGCCAAGTAGTGAAGGCAGCCTGGTGGTGAAGGCAGCCAGGTAGTGAAGGTAGCCAGGTGGTGAAGGTAGCCAGTTGGAGAAGGCAGCCAGATGGTGAAGGCAGCCAGGTAGTGAAGGCAGCCTGGTGGTGAAGGCAGCCTGGTGGTGAAGGCAGCCAGGTGGTGAAGGCAGCCAGGTAGTGAAGGCAGCCTGGTGGTGAAGGCAGCCAGGTGGTGAAGGCAGCCAGGTAGTGAAGGCAGCCTGGTGATGAAGGCAGCCAGGTGGTGAAGGCAGCCAGGTGGTGAAGGTAGCCAGGTAGAGAAGCCAGCCAGGTGGTGAAGGCAGCCAGGTAGTGAAGGCAGCCTAGTGGTGAAGGCAGCAAGGTGGTGAAGGCAGCCAGGTGGTGAAGGCAGCCAGGTAGTGAAGGCAGCCAGGTGGTGAAGGCAGCCAGGTAGTGAAGGCAGCATGGTGGTGAAGGCAGCCAGATGGTGAAGGCAGCCAGGTGGTGAAGGTAGCCAGGTAGAGAAGGCAGCCAGATGGTGAAGGCAGCCAGGTAGTGAAGGGAGCCTAGTGGTGAAGGCAGCCATGTGGTGAAGGTAGCCAGGTGGAGAAGGCAGCCTGGTGGTGTAGGCAGCCAGGTGGTGAAGGCAGCCAGGTGATGAAGGCAGCCAGGTGAAGACAGGCAGGTGGTGAAGGCAGCCAGGTGGTGAAGGCAGCCAGGTGGTGAAGGCAGCCAGGTGGTGAAGGTAGCCAGGTGGAGATGGCAGCCAGGTGGTGAAGGCAGCCAGGTGGTGAAAGCAGCCAAGTAGTGAAGGCAGCCTGGTGGTGAAGGCAGCCAGGTAGTGAAGGTATCCAGGTGGTGAAGGTAGCCAGGTGGAGAAGGCAGCCAGATGGTGAAGGCAGCCAGGTAGTGAAGGAACCTGGTGGTGAAGGCAGCCTGGTGGTGAAGGCAGCCAGGTGGTGAAGGCAGCCAGGTAGTGAAGGCAGCCTGGTGGTGAAGGCAGCCAGGTGGTGAAGGCAGACAGGTAGTGAAGGCAGCCTGGTGGTGAAGGCATCCAGGTGGTGAAGGCAGCCAGGTGGTGAAGGTAGCCAGGTAGAGAAGCCAGCCAGGTGGTGAAGGCAGCCAGGTAGTGAAGGCAGCCTAGTGGTGAAGGCAGCCTAGTGGTGAAGGCAGCAAGGTGGTGAAGGCAGCCAGGTGGTGAAGGCAGCCAGGTAGTGAAGGCAGCCAGGTGGTGAAGGCAGCCAGGTAGTGAAGGCAGCCTGGTGGTGAAGGCAGCCAGATGGTGAAGGCAGCCAGGTGGTGAAGGTAGCCAGGTAGAGAAGGCAGCCAGGTGGTGAAGGCAGCCAGGTAGTGAAGGGAGCCTAGTGGTGAAGGCAGCAAGGTGGTGAAGGCAGCCAGGTGATGAAGGCAGCCAGGTAGTGAAGGCAGCCAGGTAGTGAAGGCAGCCTGGTGGTGAAGGCAGCCTGGTGGTGAAGGCAGCCAGGTGGTGAAGGCAGCCAGGTGGTGAAGGCAGCCAGGTAGTGAAGGCAGCCAGATGGAGGTAGTCAGGTAGTGAATGCAGCCAGGTGGAGGCAGGCAGGTGGTGAAGGCAGCCAGGTGGAGGCAGCCAGGTGGTAAAGGTAGCCAGGTGGAGGCAGGCAGCCAGGTGGAGGCAGGCAGCCAGGTGGAGGCAGCCAGGTGGTGAAGGCAGCCAGGTGGAGGCAGGCAGCCAGCTGGAGCGTGTAACCTCCAGTATTACGCGATCATTTTAACTGTGATGGGATTTATCGCCTCAGAGACTTGTAGAGAAGATGTACACACGCACACTGTCTCTACCCTTACACTCTACCCACACACTCTACCCACACCTACACATTCCACCTATATCCACACTGGCATTACTGTTGTTAAAGTCTGTGAGGAAGAATTAGACACATGTACAACATCTGGGTATCTTTAATGTAGATGTTTCGCCTATGGTGGTGTCGATGAGTATGGAACCCAGTTTTTAAGGAAACGTGTGGCATTTTGCCCACATTATCCCAAGGTCTCTGATCTCACTGGGACAAATTGATACTGTTGGCTTATGTCCCTGTACTTGCCGATCTTGTACTCCTCTCTGTGATCAGCAGCTCCTCCCTGGAAAGATAAACACATAAGCAGTATAATGTGATTCTTTATTGACAACGTTTCGCCCACGCAGTGGGCTTTATGTGTATATCTTTCCATTGTGTCGGTATTTTATACTATTTATTTCCAGCTCCTCCCTGTCGCCCGCATCGACACTCAGGTATAGTCCCATGCTAAGAGCTTGCCATTCTTCCAAGGATAGATGGTGATCCCGTCGGGGCGGTTTGCTGGGTTGTGGGCATTGTTGTCTGCTAGTGATCGGGGCTCTCTCTCGGCTGGGCATCCAGCTGTAGCAAGGGTTCTCTTTATGATATCGTTGACTTCATTGTGTCTTGCATGCCAGCCCTTGGTTTTGGAACAGTTAAGACCATGTAGACCATATTGGTCGGCTTGCGCATTGCCGCAAATACACGTATATTCCGTGTGAATTGGGGCAGCAAGGCGCAGAGCCACTGCAATACGGATGGTCTTAGGGTCGAGGCGTGTTCCCATTGCCGAAATGGGAACTGTTTGGAGGAAGTCCCCGGAGTGATGTACACTCACAGCAGTCTCCCTGTCTGATGTTACAGCCCCAAGCATGTTCGCAAGCACCTTTTCAGCGATGAGGCCATCCCAAGTTGACTGTAGGCCAGTACTGCACTAGGTTTTGGTGCTGGAGCAGCAAGAGTCTCCCATTCATTGATGGCACTGGCATAGCTAGGGTCCTGTATTCCTGCTGAATCACTGAGGTTGTCCGGAAGAATTTGTTTTATTAACTCATTTGATGTTAGGGAAGAGGATAGGAAAGCTGGTAGGGCAATCTGGGAGGATTTGCGTACTCCCAGCCCCCAAGTCTGACTGGAAGTGAGGCTTGCAACCACTGTCCATCTTCGAGGGAAAGATTCAATACACTCTCTAGCATGGTCTTGAGGAGAGTCATATTCCTTGTGTTTCGGACTGCTGAAGGCTGGGGAGCATCTCAGGAAGTAGGCAAGTTTGGGATTGACAGGCACCTGGTGAGTAGGTAGAAGGCATCATGTATATCGATGTCTTTCATCCTACCTTCCATCGTCCTGAGGTCTGAGATTTTTTTTTCTAGGACCAGATCGATGGCATTGGGCCCAAGAGGAGCACCAAGGAGAGTGCTGTTGGCTGGATCAATGGCTCGTGCTCCTGGCACTAATATTCTGGGCAGGAGGGGGAATTATCAATCGTTTAACAGCCAGAAAGTTTAGAGTTGGTTTTAAGTTTTATCTTAATGATGCAAGATAAATAATTTGTGAGCAACTAAAACATAAGTGTAAAGTACTCAGCTCACACACTGAGGTCCGTGGTTTGATCCCCGGTACGGGTGGAAACACTGGAGAGTGTTTCTTTAAGACACCTTGTTGTCCATGTTCACGTAGCAGTAAGTAGGTACTTTGGTGTTAGTTACCCTACACCTGCTGTCCCTGTTTACCTAGCAGCAAGTAGGTGCCTGGGTGTTAGTGGACTGGTGTGGGTGGCATCCTGGGGCAAAATTAACCTAAGTTGTGGGAAATGTTCTGGATAACCAGGGAATATATAGTAGTATGTCACTGTTGTCAGCTATGGTCTGTATAAGTTGTATCATGTACTTGTAGAAATAAAGATTATTACTATTATTATTATTATTATTATTATTATTATTATTATTATTATTATTATTATTATTATTATTATTATTATTATTATTATTATTATTATTATTATTATAAAGAAATCAATGCAAAAAGGACCGAAAGTGTCTATTTTAAACATTACCAGTCTGATAATGGCACCTGGGTGCCCGAAATACTTAGCCACTTTGAGGTTATTTTGCACTGTGGATAAATGGACCCGTTAACCGACAAGTTGATAAATAAAACACTTGTGTAACACTTGGGTATCTTTATTATGGCAACGTTTCGCCCTCCAGGAGGCTTGACAAAGCTCCTGGAGAGCGAAACGTTGCCACAATAAAATGTCACATTAGTTGCATCTGTGACCTTTTACTTAACATATTGTGAGTTAATTCTAGCATTATTTCTCACACTTAGTGTTATGTTGTTACTGTGTTAATTCTAGCATTATTTCTAACACTTGGTGTTATGTTGTTACTGTGTTAATTCTAGCATTATTTCTAACACTTGGTGTTATGTTGTTACTGTGTTAATTCTAACATTATTTCTAACACTTGGTGTTATGTTGTTACTGTGTTAATTCTAGCATTATTTCTAACACTTGGTGTTATGTTGTTACTGTGTTAATTCTAACATTATTTCTAACACTTGGTGTTATGTTGTGACTGTGTTAATTCTAGCATTATTTCTAACACTTACTGTTATGTTGTGACTGTGTTAATTCTAGCATTATTTCTAACACATGGTGTTATGTTGTGACTGTGTTAATTCTAGCATTATTTCTAACACTTGGTGTTATGTTGTTACTGTGTTAATTCTAGCATTATTTCTAACACTTGGTGTTATGTTGTTACTGTGTTAATTCTAGCATTATTTCTAACACTTGTGTTATGTTGTGACTTGTTAATTCTAGCATTATTTCTAACACTTACTGTTATGTTGTGACTGTGTTAATTCTAGCATTATTTCTAACACTTGGTGTTATGTTGTTACTGTGTTAATTCTAACATTATTTCTAACACTTGGTGTTATGTTGTTACTGTGTTAATTCTAGCATTATTTCTAACACTTGGTGTTATGTTGTGACTGTGTTAATTCTAGCATTATTTCTAACACTTACTGTTATGTTGTGACTGTGTTAATTCTAGCATTATTTCTAACACTTGGTGTTATGTTGTACTTGTTAATTCTAGCATTATTTCTAACACTTGGTGTTATGTTGTTACTGTGTTAATTCTAGCATTATTTCTAACACTTGGTGTTATGTTGTTACTGTGTTAATTCTAGCATTATTTCTAACACTTGGTGTTATGTTGTGACTGGTTAATTCTAGCATTATTTCTAACACTTTATGTTATGTTATGACTGGTTAATTCTAGCATTATTTCTAACACTTGGTGTTATGTTGTGACTGGTTAATTCTAGCATTATTTCTAACACTTGGTGTTATGTTGTGACTGGTTAATTCTAGCATTATTTCTAACACTTGGTGTTATGTTGTGACTGTTAATTCTAGCATTATTTCTAACACTTAGTGTTATGTTATGACTGGTTAATTCTAGCATTATTTCTAACACTTGGTGTTATGTTGTGACTGGTTAATTCTAGCATTATTTCTAACACTTGGTGTTATGTTATGACTGGTTAATTCTAGCATTATTTCTAACACTTGGTGTTATGTTGTGACTGGTTAATTCTAGCATTATTTCTAACACTTGATGTTATGTTGTGACTGGTTAATTCTAGCATTATTTCTAACACTTAGTGTTATGTTATGACTGGTTAATTCTAGCATTATTTCTAACACTTGGTGTTATGTTGTGACTGGTTAATTTCTAGCATTATTTCTAACACTTGATGTTATGTTATGACTGGTTAATTCTAGCATTATTTCTAACACTTGGTGTTATGTTGTGACTGGTTAATTCTAGCATTATTTCTAACACTTGATGTTATGTTGTGACTGGTTAATTCTAGCATTATTTCTAACACTTAGTGTTATGTTATGACTGGTTAATTCTAGCATTATTTCTAACACTTGGTGTTATGTTGTGACTGGTTAATTCTAGCATTATTTCTAACACTTGGTGTTATGTTGTGACTGTGTTAATTCTAGCATTATTTCTAACACTTGGTGTTATGTTGTGACTGGTTAATTCTAGCATTATTTCTAACACTTAGTGTTATGTTATGACTGGTTAATTCTAGCATTATTTCTAACACTTGGTGTTATGTTGTGACTGTTAATTCTAGCATTATTTCTAACACTTGATGTTATGTTGTGACTGGTTAATTCTAGCATTATTTCTAACACTTAGTGTTATGTTATGACTGGTTAATTCTAGCATTATTTCTAACACTTGGTGTTATGTTGTGACTGGTTAATTCTAGCATTATTTCTAACACTTGGTGTTATGTTGTGACTGTGTTAATTCTAGCATTATTTCTAACACTTGGTGTTATGTGTTATGTTTGATAATTTAGACACACGTGCATCAGTTGTATATCTTTGTTGTTGAAGCCTACACAGTAGGCCTACACAGTAGGCTTCTTCAGTCAGATACAGAGGCTGGAGGCGTAGTAGTGAAATAAAGATAATGTAATCAGTCTATCAACCTGGAGAAACAGTGTGTGAGGTGGTTAGTCCCTCAACCTTGTTCCAGCACAGTTCAGCCCCACATTGTTCCAGCACAGTTCAGCCCCACATTGTTCCAGCACAGTTCAGCCCCACATTGTTCCAGCACAGTTCAGCCCCACATTGTTCCAGCACAGTTCAGCTCCACATTGTTCCAGCACAGTTCAGCTCCACATTGTTCCAGCACAGTTCGCTCCACATTGTTCACCAGTTCCTCCACATTGTTCCAGCCAGTTCGCCCACATTGTTCCAGCACATTCCCATTGTTCAGACAGTTCACTCCACATTTTCCAGCACAGTTCAGCCCCACATTGTTCCAGCACAGTTCGCCCACATTGTTCCACACAGTTCTGCTCCACATTGTTCCAGCACAGTTCGCCCACATTGTTCCAGCACAGTTCGCCCACATTGTTCCAGCACAGTTCGCCCACATTGTTCAGCACAGTTCGCCCACATTGTTCCAGCACAGTTCTGCTCCACATTGTTCCAGCACAGTTCATCCACATTGTTCCAGCAGTTCGCTCCACATTGTTCCAGCACAGTTCTGCTCCACATTGTTCCAGCACAGTTCTCCCACATTGTTCCAGCACAGTTCGCTCCACATTGTTCCAGCACAGTTCCTCACATTGTTCCAGCACAGTTCGTCCACATTGTTCAGCAGTTCGTCCAATTGTTCCAGCACAGTTCTCCCACATTGTTCCAGCACATTCTGCTCACATTGTCCAGCACATTCTCCACATTTTCCAGCACATTCCTCCACATTGTTCCAGCACAGTTCGCTCCACATTGTTCCAGCACAGTTCCTCCACATTGTTCCAGCACAGTTCGCTCATTGTTCCAGCACATCTCCACATTGTTCCAGCACGTCCCATGTTCCGCACAGTTCCCACATTGTTCCGCACAGTTCGCTCACATTGTTCCAGCAAGTTCTCTCACATTTTCCAGCACAGTTCTCTCACATTGTTCAGCACAGTTCTCCACATGCCACGTTGTCCACATTTTCCAGCACATCTGCTCACATTGTTCAACAGTTCGCTCCACATTGTTCCACAGTTCTGCTCCACATTGTTCAGCACAGTTCTGCCATTTCCACACGTCTGTCCACATTCCCATTTCCGCACATTTTCCACATTTTCCACATTTCCCACAGTTCCCATTCTCTCCACATTGTTCCGCAGTTCTCCACATTGTTCCAGCACAGTTCCTCCATTGTTCCAGCACAGTTCTGCTCCACATTGTTCAGCACAGTTTCACATTGTTCCGCACATTCTCAATTGTTCCACATTCTCTCCATTGTTCCAGCGTTCTGCTCCACATTGTTCCACACAGTTCTGCTCACATTGTTCCAGCAAGTTCTCCACATGTTCCCACATTTCCACATTTCCACAGTTCCTCCACATTGTTCCAGCACAGTTCTGCTCACATTGTTCCAGCACAGTTCTCACATTGTTCCAGCACAGTTTGTCATTGTTCCAGCACAGTTCGTCCACTTGTTGTTCCAGCACAGTTCTCCACATTGTTCCAGCAAGTTCTGCTCCACATTGTTCCAGCACAGTTCTCCACATTGTTCCAGACAGTTCTCTCACATTGTTCCAGCACAGTTCTGCTCACATTGTTCACAAGTTCTGCTCACATTGTTCCAGCACAGTTCTCTCACATTGTTCAGCACAGTTCTGCTCACATTGTTCCAGCACGTTCTGCTCCATTGTTCACACAGTTCTCTCCATTGTTCCACACAGTTCTGTCCACATTGTTCCACACAGTTCTCTCACATTGTTCAGCAATTCTGCACAGTTCTGCCATTGTTAATTCTCCCATTGTTCGCAGTTCTCACATTGTTCCACAAGTTGCCATTGTTCACAACCCATTTTCACAGTTCTCCATTGTCCAACATTCTGTCACATTGTTCCATTCTTACATTGTTCCTCCACATTGTTCCAGCAAGTCTCCCATTGCTCACATTTTCCAGCACAGTTCTGTCCACATTGTTCCACAGTTCTGCCATTTTCCAGCACAGTTCTGCTCACATTGTTCCAGCACAGTTCTGCTCCACATTGTTCCAGCACAGTTCTGCCCACATTGTTCCACACAGTTCTGCTCCACATTGTTCCAGCACAGTTCTGCTCCACATTGTTCCAGCACAGTTCTGCTCCACATTGTTCCAGCACAGTTCTGCTCCACATTGTTCCAGCACAGTTCTGCTCCACATTGTTCCAGCACAGTTCTGTCCACATTGTTCCAGCCAGTTCTGCTCCACATTGTTCCAGCACAGTTCTGCTCCACATTGTTCCAGCACAGTTCTGCTCCACATTGTTCCAGCACAGTTCTGCTCACATTGTTCCAGCACAGTTGCTCACATTGTTCCAGCACAGTTCTGCTCCACATTGTTCCAACAGTTCGCTCCACATTCAATTAAATTTTAGGTAAATTTTCATCAAGTTAATAATTATTAAATTTAATTTTAATATTTTTTATATTTTACATATTATTAAAAATTTTCAAACAGTTAGATGTCACATTGTTCAGCAAGTATTTCTATCACATTGTTTAGCACAGTTCTATCAATTGTTCCAGACAGTTCTGCTCACATTGTTCCAGACAGATCGTACATTGTTCAGGGAGTGTCCGGCTCACATTGTTCCAGCACAGTTCTGCTCAATTGACACCTGAGTTCTGCTCATGTGTTCCAGCACCTTCTGGTACACATTGTTCAGCACAGTTCGCTGCTTGTTCAGACAGTTCATCACTTGTTCAGCACAAGTTCTGCTCCACATTGTTCCAAGCACAGTTCTCTCCCATTGTTACCAGACAGTTCAGCTGCACATTGGTTCAGCAGAGTTCTGTAATTGTTCCATTGCCTACAGCAGCACAGTTCCTGTCCAGCATTGTTCCAGCACATTCATTGTTCCAGCACAGTTCTGCTCCACATTGTTCCAGCACAGTTCTGCCCCACATTGTTCCAGCACAGTTCAGCTCCACATTGTTCCAGCACAGTTCTGCTCCACATTGTTCCAGCACAGTTCTGCTCCACATTGTTCCAGCACAGTTCTGCTCCACATTGTTCCAGCACAGTTCTGCTCCACATTGTTCCAGCACAGTTCTGCTCCACATTGTTCCAGCACAGTTCTGCTCCACATTGTTCCAGCACAGTTCAGCTCCACATTGTTCCAGCACAGTTCTGCTCCACATTGTTCCAGCACAGTTCTGCTCCACATTGTTCCAGCACAGTTCTGCTCCACATTGTTCCAACACAGTTCTGCTCTCCATACTACACAATCAATATAAATTTATTAGAGAAGATAAGAAATCTTTCATACGAAGATTAATAATAATAATAATAATAATATTATTATTATTATTATTATTATTATTATTATTATTATTATCATTATTATATAAGAGGAAATTATATTACAATACTATAATAAGAATGTAATTGAAAATAAGCATATATATATATATATATATATATATATATATATATATATATATATATATATAAACATGTTGATCTTAGCAGCATCTTCCAGAGAGGAAAATCAAATTTGTAGGCAGTGTCCGGCAGTGAGGTGTAGCCAGTCTGACTGGTTACTTGCCAGGGGGTGAGCACCTCTGGGTTGCTGGTAGTGTGTAAGACCTTCCATGGTTAAGAACCATTAGGTCTGAGGCACTGGCCTTTACCGTGCTTGTAATAGACTAATTCATCATGTTGCATCGTTCTTAAGCTGCCCTGCACGGCATATGACTGTTAAACCATTCTAACTTGCATTACTTCCTCGTTCTGTGTAACGGTGCCAGTTTTTCAGAGGCTGGGAAAAAGAGGAGAGTGTAGCAGAGTTTGTAATTGGTTCATTAGCCGCTGAAAGAGGCAATCAGTGTTCGCCTTGTGACCGGCTTGTCGTGACTAATAGATGGAGCCACTGGGAAGCAGACAGCTGCACCCAAATAACAGAAGAGAAATGATAAGCAACTGGGCCTGGCTAATACCCCACAAAATGTTTATGGTCATACCTATCTGCCCTCTGCTCCTTTGTTTTAATCAAATAAACGATTGGATCACTAGCGGCCAGCACGGAAGCTGCTTCCCAGACGATCTTTTCCAATCAAGACTATTTTACGAGGCCGTGAATATAGCTACGTGTAAAGAACCTATACTCGGCACGATGTCTCTCATTTCCAATATACACCACGAGGACGTTTCTCATCGGCTGTGTTTTTTGCTGAGAGTTTTCTTGCCTATATTCTTGTGGTGTTTATATCACAATTCTGTTTTCCACTTTCTCGTTACAGTTGAAACTAAAATTACCAAATGAGTTTCTGTGTCCGTTTTTCCAAGCTTTAGGGCGATTGTATGTTTATATTCTTTGCTGTTAGTATTGGCAGTGTTGGTGATGATGGTGAGGGAGGTGGTTGTTGGTGATGGTGGTGAGGGAGGTGGTTGTTAGTGATGGTGGTGGTGTGGCAGGGGGACTGGTTGTTGTGGTGGTGGTGGCTGGTCATTACCACAACACCGCCCCCTACTTCTGGACTCCTCCTTCAAGACCCCTTCTCCAAGACCCCTTCTCCAGGACCCTTCCTGCAGGATGCCTCCTCCAAGACCCCTCCTCCAGGATGCCTCCTCCAAGACCCCTCCTCCAGGACCCCTCCTGCAGGATGCCTCCTCCAAGACCCCTCCTCCAGGACCCCTCCTGCAGAATGCCTCCTCCAGGATGCCTCCTCCAGGATGCCTCCTCCAGGACCCCTCCTGCAGGATGGTTCCAGCAACACACGCAAGAAGTCTGAACACATATACATGAAGAGGTTATTGCTTAGCCTCGTGTAGCGCTGTGTGTGTGTGTGTGTGTGTGTGTGTGTGTGTGTGAGTGTGTGTGTGTGTGTGTGTGTGTGTGTGTGTGTGTGTGTGTGTGTGTGTGTATGTGTGTGTGTGTGTGGTTGTGTGTGTGTGTGTGTGTGTGTGAGTGTGTGTGTGTGTGTTGTGTGTGTGTGTGTGTGTGTGTGTGTTGTGTGTGTGTTGTGTGTGTGTGTGTGTGTGTGTGTGTGTGTTGTGTGTGTGTGAGTGTGTGTTGTGTGTGTGTTGTGTGTGTGTGTGTGTGTGTGTGTGTGTGTGTGTGTGTGTGTGTTGTGTGTGTGTGTGTTGTGTGTGTGTGTGAGTGTGTGTTGTGTGTACTCACCTAATTGTGGTTGCAGGGGTCGAGACTCAGCTCCTGGCGTGTGGCGTGTGTGTGTGTGTGTGTGTGTGTGTGTGTGTGTGTTGTGTGTGTGTGAGTGTGTGTGTGTGTGTGTGTGTGTTGTGTGTGTGTGTGTGTGTGTGTGTTTTTTGTGGTGTGTGTGTGTGTGTGTGTGTGTGTGTGTGTTGTGTGTGTGTGTGTGTGTTGTGTGTGTGTGTGTGTGTGTTGTGTGTGTGTGTGAGTGTGTGTTGTGTGTGTGTGTGTGTGTGTGTGTGTGTGTGTGTGTGTGTGTGTGTGTGTGTGTGTGTGTGTGTGTGTGTGTGTGTGTGTGTGTGTTGTGTGTGTGTGTGTGTGTTGTGTGTGTGTGTGTGTGTGTGTGTGTGTGTGTGTGTGTTGTGTGTGTTTGTGAGTTTGTGTGTGTGTGTGTGTGTGTGTGTGTGTGTGTGAGTGTGTGTGTGTGTGTGTGTGTACTCACCTAATTGTACTCACCTAATTGTGGTTGCAGGGGTCGAGACTCAGCTCCTGGCCCTGCCTCTTCGCTGTCCGATACTGGGTCTCTGCTCTCCCTGCTCCATGAGCTTTATCATACCTCGTCTTAAAACTATGTATGGTTCCTGCCTCCACTATATCTTTCTCTAGACTATTCCACTTCCTGACTACTCTGTGGCTGAAGAAATGCTTCCTAACATCCCTTTGACTCATCTGAGTCTTCAGCTTCCAGTTGTGTCCCCTTGTTTCTGTGTTCCCTCTCTGGAACATCCTGTCCCTGTCTACTTTGTCGATTCCCCACAGTATTTTGTATGTCGTTATCATGTCTCCTCTGACCCTTCTTTCCTCCAGTGTTGTTAGTCCTATTTCCCTCAACCTTTCTTCATAGGACAGACCCCTGAGTTGTGGAACTAGCCTTGTCGCAAACCTTTGCACTTTCTCTAGTTTCTTGACGTGCTTGACCAGGTGTGGGTTCCAGACTGGTGCTGCATATTCTAGTATGGGCCTGACGTACACGGTGTACAGTGTCTTGGACGATTCCTTGTTTAGGTAACGGAACGCTAATCTTAGGTTTGCCAGTCGCCCATATGCTG